>WAAB01005887.1:35655-57447 GCA_013389865.1 Piaya cayana
TTTTTTTTTCCCCTAATGTCTAGCCTAAATCTCCCCTGGCAGAACTTGAGGCCATTCCCTCTCATCCTGTCTCATGTCACTTGTGGAGAGCTCCCTCCTCTCCACAACCTCCTTTCAGGTAGCTGCAGAGAGCAATGAGGTCTCCTCTCAGCCTCCTCTTCTCCAGGCTAAACACCCCCAGCTCTCTCAGCCATTCCTCATAAGGCCTGTTCTCCAGCCTCTTCACCAGCTTCATTGCTCTTCTCTGGACTCACTCCAGAGCCTCAACATCCTTCTTGTAATTCTTGTAAAGATGTTTGCATACAAACCCACATGGACATTCTTGACTTCGGAACTCTTCTTATCTCTGTGTTTACTTCACTGGGGTTTTGTAGTCCTTGAGAGTAAATGCTCAGGAACAATGTCTGCTGCAGACATGCCTGGCTGCCACTGTAAAACATCCAGATTTATAAGGAAAAAAAAGTTTGAAAGACCTTGCACTGAGAGTTAATACAACTCCCTGGCTCATAGACCTGCAAATCCCTCTGCAGTCATCATGGCAGAACAACTCTTCTGCATGACACCTTTGTTTTTTCTGTCTCTCTCTTGCTGGGGCCTGATAGAAAGGGGTCCCATGCTGACACCCCATCTGCAGCCCTGACTGCTGCCCATCAACCAAGGAAACCATCAGAGCAGATTGTTTGCTAACTGACATGTGGTTTCTGATCCATTTGGTTCCTGGGAAAATAAAGCAGATTAGTTCAACCAAACTCTAAGGATGGTTTTCGGAAGGTAGGTAGTGACTTTAACTACTCAGTTACCTGATGTCCAGGAAAAGCTTTTGATATGGTCACCCAAAACATCCTCCTCTCTAAACTGAAGAGATGTGGATTTGATGGGTGGACTATTTGGTGGATAAGAAACTGGTTGGAGGGTTTTATTCAAAGAGTTGTTGTCAGTGGCTTGAAGTCCAGATGGAGATACGTGACAAGTGGTGTCCCTCAGGGGTCCGTACTGGGACCAGTGCTGTTTAATATCTTCATCAACGATACTGACAGTGAGATAGAGTGCACCCTCAGTGAGTTTGCAGATGACACCAAGCTGAGTGGTGCAATTGCCACACCAGAAGGATGGGACGTCACCTAGAGGGACCTGGGCAGGCTGGAGAAGTGGGGCTGTGAGGACATCATGAGGTTCAACAGGGGCAAGTGCAAGGTCCCATACCTGGGCCAGGGCAATCCATGGTTTCAATACAGGATGGGGGATGATGTGATGGAGAGTAGCCCTGCAGAGAAGGATTTGGGGTGCTGGTTGATGAGAAGCTCGACATGAGCCGGCAATGTGCGCACATGGCACAGAAGGCCAATCGTGTCCTGGGCTGCATCAAAAGCGGCATGGCCAGCAGGTCAAAGGAGGTGATTCTGCCCCTCTGTTCCTCTCTTTTGAGACCTCATCTGGAGTATGTGTCTGTCCAGTATATGTCTGGAATCTTCAACATAAGAAGGAGATGGAGCTATTGGAACAGGTCCAGAGGAGGCTAAAAAGATGATCTGAGGGCTGGAGCACATTCTGTTTGAGGACAGGCTGAGATGGTTGGGGTTGTTCATCCTGGAGAAGAGAAGGCTCCAAGGAGATCCTATAGCAACCTTCCAGTACGTGAAAGGGGCCTACAAGAAAGCTGGAGAGGGACTATTCATAAAGGCTTGTGGTGACAGGACAGGGGGTACTGGGTATAAAATGCAGAAGAGCAGATTTAGGCTTGATGTAAGAAAGAATTTCTTCACCATGAGAGTGGTGACACACTGGAACAGGTTTCCCAAGGAGATTGTGGCTTCCCCATCCCTGGAAGTGTTCAAGGCCATGGCAGAGAAGTTAGAACTAGATGTCCTTAAAGTCCTTTCCAATCCAAAGTATTCTATGATTCTGTGATATAAAGATGGAGATATGAAGGGGCTATTGATCAGAGGGTGCAGGGAGAGGATGAAGGGGAAGGGTTTTCAGCTGAAAGAGGGGAGATAGATTGAGATGAGATCTTAGGAAGAAATGTTTTGCTGTGAGGGTGGGGAGGCCCTGGCTCAGGTTTCCCAGAGCAGTGGTGGCTGCCCCATCCCTGGAGGGGTTCAAGGATATGTTGGATGGGGCTTGGAGCCCCTGATGCAGTGGGAGGTGTCCCTGCTTTAGAAGAGGGCTGGAATTGGGTGAGCTTTGAGGTCCCTTCTGACCCCCCAAAATTCCATGATTCTATGATCTTTACTAAGACTGTTAGAAAATAGGAATTGTTTCATGTGAAAACCAAGGAATTTTTATTCTGATTTCTTTGCCTGAACTCTCTAAAATTTTCTCTGAAAGCAACGACTGCTGTGAAATGGATTTAGTTTGGGACTAAAAGGTGAGAAGAAAAATGCCCTCATGAAATTACCAGTTTTTAAGGGTTTCTTTAGACAAGTCACACTCTTCTAGGCTGCAGCATCTAAAAATCAAGCAAAAATACAACACAGTAGGTAGAATTGAGTCCAGCTGAAGTGATTCACATGCTGGAGACTCATCAGTTCGGTTCTTAGTTTTCCAGTAAGAGTCTGAAAACAATCTATGAAAAATGTTCACTGTAATAAGACATGTTTTTTTGCTGTTTCCTGTTCTCTCAAATATCTTCACAAAACTAGTACACATTTTGCGAAAAGATCAAGTTCTAAGGCCCTGTTTGCAACAAGCATAGAATAGTTCACACCAACCCAAATACATTACTGGTGAAATCCAGTCTTTATGTTCTCTGTTACAATTCACCGCTTGCGCCTAGGAATCCTCAATAACCGGTAATAGGTGTTTAAGCAGTTTCCAGTATGAACACAGACTAAAAAATGAGAAACATTCCCAAACTGTCAACATTTTCACAATCTACTGCTCTTCCTAAAATTGCAGACAATGAAAATGGCTGCAGTTGATTAGAAACCTGGAGCTCCTTTCTGTGAAACACTGAGGTTTTGCAGACTGTTTTCACTTCATAGAATCATGGTCTGTCCTGAGTTGCAAGGGACCCAAAAGGATCACGGTGTCCAACTCTGTCCCTGCACAGGACACTCCAACATTCACATTGTGAGGCTGAAGGTGTTGTCCAGACTTTTCTGGGATATTGTCAGGCTGGGCACCATGACTGCTTCCCTGGGAGCTGTTCCACCACCCTCTAGGAGAAGAACCTTCTCCTAACATCCAAGCTAACCCTCCCTTAGCATCTTCCTGCCTCTCCCTCAGGTCCAGAGAGAAGAGTTCAGTGCCTGCCCCTTCTCCTCCCTGGTGAGGAAGCTGTAACTGTGATGAGGTCTCCCCTCAGTCTTCTTTTCTTCAGGCTGGAGAAACCAGGCACCTTCATCTGCTCCTCACACAGCTTTCCCTCTTCCCCAACTCCATGTCCTCCTCTGGACATTCCCCAGCAGCTTTAGGTCGTTTTTATCATGTGGTGCCCAAAACCACATCCACTTCCTAAGGTGAGGTGGCACCAGTGAGGAGTAAACCAAAAGGTTTGGAAAGCTTTGAGTAAAATGTGGGTGAATCTATTTAGGAGCCTTTTTTAGAGCACAGTCCCTTCAAATCCCTGTCCGTCCTCGCCTGCTCTGGATGCAGGCAGCATCCTTACCCAGGGGTTCAATCTCTATTACACTACAACAACAATTTCATTTTCCTTCAGCAGCAAAGCAATTTCAAAGCCTTGAAATGTTTCTAATTACGTCTGTTGTTTATGAGTGTTACATGATCAGTGGATTCTATAGAAAGAGTATTTGCAGTTTCCAGGATTTTTTGAGTTTCAGCCAGAATTATATCCATGAACTCACACCACAACCTCATTCTTTATCCAGCCATGCAGTTTTTCCACTTGCCACCTGGTCCTGAGTTTCATCCTTCTGAAGCTCTGAAATAAAGAAGTTTTACATAATACTTCGATTGTGATTGAACTAAAAAAATTCTGGTCAAAATATTTAATCCAAATCTAATTTATCATCCACCGTAACTGCCCGTGGAGTGAACTCATCCTTATTTGCCAAACTACTGACCCAGTCACTTTTTGTGCCGCTGGATCAATTTTAATTTAGATTGCTTTTTGTCTGCATAAATTACATCCCTTAGCAAGCACAAGGGCTTCTGCCTCAGTCTACATGGAGCCTGCAGCATTTGAATAGTTGATCCTTTAGTTTCATAAATCCCTGGGGAAATAAGGTGGTTTGGAGATGCAGTTCAAGGTCCCAATTCTTGAAAAGCTGTCACAGCTACTGCACCGAGTGTGTTACCCGTCACATGTAATATTGCAACTATGAACTATTACATGATTCACAACTACAGAACACAGAGATATAGAATCAATCATAGAATCACCAGGTTGGAAGAGACCCACCAGATCATCGAGTCCAACCATTCCTATCAAACACTAAACCATGTCCCTCAGCACCTTGTCCACTCGTCCCTTAAACCGCTCCAGGGAAGGTGAATCAACCACCTCCCTGGGCAGCCTCTGACAGTGCCCAATGACCCTTTCTGTGAAAAAAAATTCTCCTAATGTCCAGCCTGAACCTCCCCTGGCGGAGCTTGAGGCCATTCCCTCTCGTCCTGTCCCCTGTCACTTGGGAGAAGAGCCCAACTCCCTCCTCTCCACAACCTCCTCTCAGGTAGATGGAGAGAGCAATGAGGCCTCCTCTCAGCCTCCTCTTTTCCTGGCTAAACATCCCCAGCTCAACATCTGTGGGATCAGGGCACAAATGCCTCATGCCTTCTCTGTGAGTGTGATAGGAATGAGATGCTGTATTCAAAACTTGAAACATGTCTCAGTTGGAGAAGAGGGAGGTTGGTACAAGGGATGAGGCTCTGTCTCTTTTGGCAGGTTGTCAGAAAACAAACATCTCTGAGCTTTGAATGGGTCCAAAATTTCAAAGTGAAAATCAACAGCAATTAACTGTTTCCCCAGCTGCTTTCCAAAGACCAAAATAACATTAAAATGCATCTGTGACCGATGTAAATCTCGAGGGATAAATGACACATAGCAAGGCTGACATAAGAGATAGACATAGCATCATCTACCATAAGCTCATTAACAAATCAATCAAAGCTCAGATAGATCACTAATCATCTTTCCATGCACAGCCCTGAGTGATGGAGAACTGAATTTCACTTGCAGACCCAACTTCCCACCCGCTCCCCTCAAATCTCCTCTGATCTTGGATTTCCCTCTAAAGTGTTTGACATCAGAAATAATGAGACATCCTTTCAAGGGTCCTTTCTTTTCATAGTTTGAATGTTAATTTGAGCCCCATCACTCATTAAAAAGGACAGCGTTGTATTTTCTCTCCTCGCTAGCTTGGGAATCGTTGCACAGAGCCTTAGATGTGAACCTTGAAGAACACAAGGTGTGGGACTATCTTGCAGAACATAGAGAAAGACATGGCTGAAAAATTCCAGCCCCAGACACCCTTGAACATGGGAGTGTTTTAAGGCTGGCTCCAGAGTTGTAATTTACAGCTGCTGCTTAGAGACTTCGCAGAAATGAGCTGGCAAACTTGTAAGCACCAGCCTTATTGCAGCATGCTCTGGCTGTGTATTTTCTTGCTCTGATGGGAAAAGCTGCAGAGAGAGGAACTCATTGTCACTCCTGTGCCTGATTGCAACTAGAACTACAGCGTGTAGAGAAATGGGGGAATACCCAAGCTATCAGTCTTTCTCCAATCGAACCACCAGGTCTGCCTGTCCTGGCCTCATTTTGGGTGGGAGAGGTTTGTTGAACCAGTCAAACCAATAAACTGCACTTCCACATTAATTTGATTTTGATTATCAGGATGTCCAGAAGCAGAGTACATTGCACAATTTACTCGCTGCCTGTGAGACAGCTTTTGCTGGATAAACGATTGCAAACCAGCTGTGAAGGAGGCCATCCCACCTTCTGCTGGAGAAGTTACTGCTCCTCCTGAGCCATTCGTCGTTGTTTTGGAAAGCAGACTGGTTTAATTTCTCAGGGTTTTCAAAATGCAGCCAATGTTTATGAAATATACAGGGGTGATGCTTCCCTGCAAGCGGCAACTGAAAATTAAGGCTGACATTAATCCTCATGCTTTCCTGTTGGTCAGCAGGGGAAGATTCTCCTTTGAACAGGAGGTGATTTGTGGGTTTACTCAGGAACCAAAACAACAACAAGGCAAATGTGCCAGAATTTTCCTGAACAATATGTTTACTACTTTATCATCTTGTCTGCAGTCCCTAAGACCTAGGTAATCCCCAGGTTCATGATCTGAAACACTATCTGCAGAAATGCCTATTTTAATCAACACCCTCAGCCACAACGTGAGTGTTGGGGCTGTCCCGTGCAGGGCCAGGAGCTGGACTTGATGATCCTTATGCGTCCCTTCCAACTCAGGACACTCTATGATTCTGTCTCATGTTGTGCCAAATTCACTCCACATGGACCTGGATGAAAGGTCTCTGCAGGTAATGCTGCTTTTTCCTAATGGATTTGCCCACACTCAGTGGCAAGCATGTAAGAGAGAAGGATGCTGTAAGGGCTAGCCTAATGGCAAAAAGCGTATCCTTTCCTGGAGGAGATGCTCTCCTACGGGTGCATGGCAGCCATTGGGTATGTGCACGTGATGCTAGAGCCATGCTGGAAGCGGTACTGATATACCCAAAGGTGTGAGCAGCATTGTGATCTGGCCAGAACCCTAGAGGGTCCCACTGTGGCTGAATCAAAGCCTCTTCCAAGAGAACGAGTCTTATGAGGAGCACCTGAGAGAGCTGGGGGTGTTTAACCTGGAGAAGAGGAGGCTGAAGGGAGACCTCATTCCTCTCCACCAACCTAAAATGAGGTTGCAGAGAGGTGGGTATTGGTCTCTAGGGAGTGGCCATAAGCAGTGTCAGGGGAAGTTTAGATTGGATGTTAGGAATAATTTCTTCATGGAAAGGGTTCTCAAGCCCAGGCAGAGGCTGCCCAGGGAGGGTGTTGATTCACCACCCCTGGAGGTGTTTAAGAGATGGGTAGATGAGGTGCTTGGGGACATGATTCTGTAGCAGACTGGTGCAGTTGGAGTTGATGATCTCAAATCTCTTTCCAACCTAATGATTCTATGATTCCATCCTCACTCTGCTCTGGGCCAAATTTTGCACCCTCCAGACTCAACAGGGGCTGTGGGAACAGGTCTCCAGAAGGCTTAACTGCAAAGGTAATACTGCATCCAATGATTTTATTGCCCTGCACCACTTCCAGTTGCATCCAGTGAAAGAGCTACTTGTTTCGACTGCCTCTTTCCAAAACTGTAACATAGTGGCTGAAGTTTCCTACTATTGCAGTCTACAAACCAGCCCATATCAGTCCTATTTCAGGCATGGGGTTTGAGGCATTTATGAAGTCTGTCCAGCTCAGAGTCGGGTCTAAATGCAATTAAGCCACATGTGTGGGAGCACTAGGTTGACCCTTGCCTTTGTGACTACATTAAACACTGAATTGGGTATTAAAAGGAAGAAAAAGTGCTTGTCCTGGCTGACACAGGACATGGACACAGCCCCAGTGAGGAGGTGCTCAGCAACCAGACTGTTGTCAGCGATATGGCAGCATTGTTTTAATTATCCTTCATCTGGGCAGAGGGCTGGTGCTGGTGATGCTGGGTTGGATGCTGTATTCCCTCTCCTAAGCGTTTGTCTTTCTCTGCACACAAACTCCTCTTTGCCAGGGAGGAAGCACTGCTGGCTGGGAGCGCTGAGGGCAGGTCTTTTGAAATTCTAGGTCAGGCTCAAGCCAAAGTATTTGTTAGTTTTAAGGAGGGCCCGAAGTTCTTCAAACATGACTCTTGCTGCTGCTGCCTCTACCTATCCCCAAAGGGTTACACTATCCTCAGCTTATTTTTAACTTTGAGAGAAGAGAAAAACGTTCCTTGGCAGCAATTTGCCCTGGTTCCTCCTTTGTGCTACGTGCCCAGAGCTATCACCGGTCCCAATTTAGGTCCCCACAGGTCCTGGGGAAGCCAACCCCCTCATGCGAGTGTGGCATGGAATTCCAGAGCCCGCTGGAAGCCCAAGCAGGCTCAGCTCGTCCCCTGGCAGGACATGAAAGGTGACCTGGCTTGCAATTAGGGGAGAGCAGCTTGTAATGAGCTCCAATTGAGGGCAGCGCTGCCCGCCCGGACGCCCGCGCCGCTGAGCCCGCGCTCGACAGGACAAAACTCCGCAGTGCTATTTTTATGAGATCATAAAATAGTTGCATTCAGTCCGTTACCGTATTTTGTAACTACATTTTTATGAACCTAAAATAGCAGCTTGCAGTTACTACTTGGGATAAATTGCTACCATATTTGCCAATCACTTTAATACCCACCGTCAAAGCAGCTGCTGCTAAATTCAAGTAAATTATATTTTCCTCTCCTCTAAGGTTAGTTAGGAGGCCTAAGTCCATCGTTTCATCTAGTCTCCACAAAACATGTCCACTGAGTTGGGAAATGGGAACTACTTTGATGCAAGGGTGGGGAGGAAAGTGATGTTCTGCAATTGATTTCAGCATTTAAACTGTTTCTATTAGAGCAACGTAGTTATGCCAATCCCTGGTGCACCAGAATCAAAACTACCTCAAAATATGAAGTCTTCCTTAAAAATAATAACATTTTTACCTAAAATAAATGTGAGATTTCTTACTCAAATCCCATCCACTTCAAACCCAAGTTTTTTCCAGCCAGGATTTCACATATTTATAAATATTGCTGCAGCAATTACAACACGGATTGAAAGCTTCACACTTTCCTCTGACTCTGGCAGATGGGATTTGACTAAATAGCTGAAAAAATGTAGGTGCTGACTGTATACATACACTTTTATCGTCCTTCACTTTTCTAGTGAAACACTACTGCTTCAGAAAACAGCAGTTATGACTTGGTAGAATGACATTGAGTCAAATCCCATATTCAGACAATCCCAACTCCTTTTGCATTTCCACAGCAACTTCCACCGTGGTGTCACAGCTCGGCTTTGCATTGCTGGCCTGGCCTGTTTCTTGTGTTTTCCTTGGCATTTGCTGTTATTTCCAAGCTGGCGGTGACCTCACTGCTCTGACACAGATGCTCAGGGTGCTCCCAAAGGAACTCATTGTTTATCTTGGGAGCAGTGTGGGTCGCCCTGGCTGCCTGTCCCCTCTGGGCTTTCTGCCTGCCATAGGAAAAGGGTATTACTACCCTGTGGCAGCATGCGGCAAGTAGTGTCTCTCAGCACTTGTTTGCTCCAAGACAAATCAGGACTGCGAACGAACCTACAGAAGGAGTCACTGCTCTGACCTCTTTTGTTTCAACTGTATGCATGAGCATCAGTGTTTCAAGCTTGTTGACTGCAGTCATAGGCACCCACAAACATCTCACAGCTCTGGCAAGCCCAGATTTCTCATGAAATGGTGATTTGTAAATGATGAGATGGAACATCAACTGTAATGTGTTAGAAACAAGATTAACTAACAACCCTTACCCTTTGTCACCCAGAGTCATTGAGATTGGTCACTCAGTTATGGCCACACTTTAACGACTCTGAGCCCATCTAATTGCATCCCCCCTGGATGTGCAATAAGGTTCCTGGAATAAATTACAGTTGCCATTTCAGGGAAAATGTATGAATTTGAAAACAATTCTGTATATAAATTTTCTGTGAAATCACTACTGGGCAGAAGTACTCTCAGGACAAATCCCAAGTCTTCTCCAGCGCTGAATAAAGCGTACCTGCCTTAATGGTTAAATTGAACTGTTAAGCATAAGTTTCTTTGTTTCATTCATCTGTCTCATGCTGCCTTTAAAGTTTTTAAATGAAGATGAGCCATTTGTCAGGAAAAAAATGAAATAAAAATATTTAAACAAAAAACCCCCCACTAACTCTTCCAACAATCCAAGTGTTGGCCTCAAGCTTTGATTTACAATTTGAGAAATAATCAATTAAAGTGAGGTGAAGCTTCCCCTTGCTACAACTACACATCCCTGCCTCACAGGGTTCCGTCCCTCCTGCCATGCAATTCAGATGGGGAACCATGTACGGAGATCTCCTGGCTCCAGAAAAGCTGAGGAGGTTGGTACTGATCAGGGAGTGCAGGGATAGAATGAAAAGGAATGTTTTTAAACTGAAAAAAAGGAAGATTGAAATGAGATCTTACGAAGAAATGTTTTCCTGTGAGGGTGGGGAGGCCCTAGCCCAGGTTGCCCAGAGCAGTGGTGGCTGCCCCATCCCTGGAGGGGTTCAAGGCTGGGTTGGATGGGGCTTGGAGCCCCTGATCCAGTGGGAGGTGTCCCAGCCCGTGGCAGGGGTGGGACTGGATGGGCTTTGAGGTCCCTTACGACTCAAACCGTTCCATGACTGTTCTAGGATTCTATGATCTGCCTCAGCTCAAGTGAACCCTGGGGAAGGGAAGTTAACTCTCAGCCAGACCTGGTCCGCTGACAAATGGGTTAAACTACTCACCAGATCTCATCTTTATGTCCAATTAAACCTCAGGTAATTCCACCACCTTCACTACTGTCTTTCTTGATGCCACCAGTATTACCAAGGTCAGAGCTATGCATCCATCACTGGCAAGATTTGGAGAAGGCAGTACTCCATGTCTCTAAGTTTTAAAAAAATAACATACATTAACACTGCTTCATGAGGTGCTGGCATGGAGTTAACCCCAGGAGGGCTTTGCCTCCCAGCTTCATCATCCCTGATGAAAAATCCAGGGCTGCCAGGACCATGAAATGGCCAGTTCTCCCCTGGGTCATGATTTGCTCTCCATCTGAACCTTTAGGTAATGGGTTTTGGTTGAGAAGGACAGTATTAGATTATTATTCTTATTAAGAGTTGGCAGAAGCTTGCAAAAATCTGACCTCATTCCCGTCACTTTGTAAAGGGCAAAGAAACACAATTACTAGTGAAATTAAGAACTTAAGAAAAAATTCAAAACAAAACATGTTTAAGTTCTCAAATCTCTCATAAGTCCCAGGCCATTCCTGATCTCTGTTGTACTGGTATAAATCCAATTCAGTACTACTGTCGCATATCAACTTACAGCTTATTTACTCCAAAAAACCTGAGGTGTCTATTTGACCTATATGTGAAATGGTTAAAATGAGAAGTGACATCTCAATGGAAAACGTTTTGGTAAGCCACAACTACCCTTTCCTTAGTTGCTTGGATTTGCGGAACGTTATTTGACCTACAGAGAGGAAAATGGAGTCACAGATTGGATAGGCTTCCAGGAGATCCGGGTTCTGCTCTAGTTTTGGTCACCTCTCTGTTGTCTGAGCTGTATTGCACTGCGGTAGAACAACTTGTACTTCACTTTCCACATGTTGCTGTCCTGGTCACACCACAGACTCCTTGGGCCCCTGGTATTTGATGGTCTTTGTACTCTTTGTACTCTGTCAGGGGGGGACTGAATCACACCAAGAGGAATACAAAGACCATCAAATACCAGGGGCCCAAGGAGTCTGTGGTGTGACCAGTCTGCCCACTGTGTGCTGCAATCCATGCTCTGATATTGTTACCATGGGCCCCCCAGAGTGGGTTTGTCTTGGACAAAACATCCCACAGATGTCAAACACAACAAGACCAGTCATCTCAGTCAGGACCTTCAGGCATGTGCAAGCAAATGGACCAATACCCAAAGATCTTAGGCAGAAATGTTTTCCTGTGAGGGTGGGGAGGCTCTGGCCCAGGTTGCCCAGGGAAGTTGTTGTTACTCCATCCCTGGAGGGGTTCAAGGCCAGGTTGGATGGGTCTTTTAGCCCAAGTAGGAGTTGTCCCTGCCCATGGCAGGGGATGGGACTGGATGGGCTTTCAGGTCCCCTCCAGTCCAAACCATTTCATGATTCTATGAGTCAACAATCCACACCTTCAGCTAGAGACACCATTTATCTCACCTACAACCCACTGCGCTCCTAGACAGCCACAAATTGTGCACCTCTTCTGCAATGCTGTGCATTTTACTCATAAGGAGGACTTCAGAAGAAGGTTAAGAGGAAGAAGATATTGTTTCAGTGACTAAAAACAGAGAGACTAAGCAGCTGTTGGCAGGGCATAGATGAATGCTACCTCTTCACAGTGATGTCTCCTCAGAGGTGCTGTCTGCAGCACACCCAGTGGAGCTTCTCCACTGGCATTTTTTAAAGGATTCATAGAATCATAGAATAACCAGGTTGGAAAAGACCCACCAGATCATCGAGTCCAACCATTCCTATCAAACACTAAATCATACCCCTCAGCATCCCATCAACCCATCCCTTAAACACCTCCAGGGAAGGTGAATCAACCCCCTCCCTGAGTAGCTTGTTCCAGTGCCCAATGACCCTTTCTGTGAAAACTTTTTTCCTAATGTCCAGCCCGAACCTCCCCTGGTGGAACTTGAGGCCATTCCCTCTTGTCCTGTCCCCTGGCACTTGGGACAAGAGTCCAGCTCCCTCCTCTCCACAACCTCCTCTCAGGTAGTTGGAGAGAGCAATGAGGTCTCCCTTCACCCTCCTCTTCTAGAGGATAAACACCCCCAGCTCTCTCAGCCGTTCCTCATCAGGCCTGTTCCCCAGCCCCTTCACCAGCTTCGTTGCTCTTCTCTGGACTCGCTCCAGAGCCTCAACATCCTTCTTGTGGTGAGGGGCCCACAACTGAACACAGGATTCAAGGAGCAGTCTCACCAGTGTGGATCTAACAAGCCTTGTGTATCACACCCTCCTTGTTCACACACTGCAGCACTTGTGTCCGTGTGCATCGCACCCTGCTCACAGCAGGACTCACACCAGCACAAGATGTTCTACTGTGTGGAAAAACTGCTGCTTCAACCCCATGCCTCCCTTTTGCTCTGCAGTCCCCCTATCACACCCTGTCATTTCATTCCTTGGAATAAAACTGTGCCCTGCCTGAGACAAAGCTCCTGCCAGATCTCCAGAGTAGAGGACTGAAAAAAGAGCTAACCTGGAGCAATCCAACCCATGGGAATGTCACACCTCTCTTTGCCCGTCATCACTGAAGGAAAAAGAAGCTCCAGTGGGGATTCAGGGGCTTAGGGAGCAGACTGCCTTTACAAGGAATTTTAGAAGTATTTCTTTTCCAGAAAAAAATTACAAGTCTAGTTCTCCACTGGCTTATCACTAATTCCAGCAGAGATCTGCTTTATCTTTATGGAGGAAACAATGCATTAAGGACCAACCCAACAATCCCACAACAAGTTACTCTGGATACCTTCCCCAAGGAGCTATTTCTGTGCTTGCACAGAGCTGTGTGGCTTGCCCCAGCCTAATGGGGCAATTTTTATTCATAAAATACTGAGCAATAGCCAGGATGCCTCTCCCTGGGTGTTCAGAGACTCCTGCCTTCCCATCCTCCACAATAAGGGGTGTTTGTAGCCATCCCTGGGGATAAACACCTGGGAGATGGGTGTCTTTGAAAAGGAGTGACAAGCAAGTCCCTGTGCAGGATGTGGCCATGATTGGCATTCCCAAAGGCGGAGGAGCGTGCTATGATTGCTCCCAGCGGTGTCTGGTGCGGCCGGTGACAAGCTGCTTGTCATGTCACTCAGAGATGAGAGGATGCGACGTCAAAAGGGTCCCTCTGAACACCAATGCCGTGACACAAAAGGAGGAGTTCAAAGCCCCCAGTTTCCCTCCTAGGGAGACAGCCTGACTGGTTGTGACACTAATTTATTGTCAGATACATTTCAGGTTTTTTTTTTTTTTTAAACCATTGTCAAAGGGGTTTGTGTTTGAACCCTTTTGGCTGGATTGATGATGGAATCACAGCTTACCTGTGTGGTAATGAAGGATAGCACAAACCAAAAAGCTGCTAATGTTAAGTTAGGGCCTTACGACTTATTTACCCTCCTGGCAATGGGCCACATTAATTCAGGGTGTAATTTCATGGACTTCTGAATTTCATCAGGCTGAGAGGTTGACTGTATAAAACAGTTGACAGGTATCAGTGGAGGGGTGATCCTCGTTCAGCCCTAACCATCAACAGAGACACCCCCTGAGGCTCCTTGCAGCACATTCCTCTACCCCAGCCCTGTCTGCAGAGGGGGGGCTTGTTGTCTTTGATGTTTTGCTCTGAAATCACAGCCCTGCAGGAACTTTATTTTGCTGTGCACGCATTTATCTACAGGAAGAGCTGAAAGTCTAGTAAAGAATTACAGTGGTGTCTTTAGATGTCTCCCTGAAACCTGGTAATTTAGTGGCTTTTCAGAATAGGTTGGTGGTCTCAATCCGCTTTTCTATACAACCTACGTATCACTTTTGGCAGCACCACTGGGGATCTTAGAGCAAAGTCAAGGAGCACCTGAACTGCTGGTGCAATGCATCTCCAAAGATGACTCAAGTAAAAGATGCACCACAGGGGTGAAACACTACTTCTTTGCTGCAGAAGCAGCTGGCCCATGCTGAGCTTTGGTGACTCTTTTACTGACAGCCAAAGGCAGGCGAACGGCTGTTTGGCTGGACTGGGACTGTGCAATTTCTAAGGAGTTAATGGAGCTTCTTGGCTGAAATCTCAGTGTGATGTTACTGTTTATCCATATTACAGGCTTGTTTTTAAACATCGTAATGACCCTGGTAATATGTTTGCAGCTGCTCACCACCGTGGATAGACAGTTATTAAAAAGAAACTTGCATAAACACGACATTTTTTTTTGCACAGCTCATCCATTTTGCCCACATGCTCATGCTAAGAGGTCACTGAGCTGTGTTTGTCACATCCTTGTCTGTTCCTATGGGAATTACTTCTTTGCCATCAACAGATGATTATGTCCTGGGGTTGTGCCCAGGTGGTGAAGGAGAGGGAGACAGCACAGAAGGAGGTAGTAGGCTGGAAAGGACTTTTTGTGTACATACATTGCTTCTGTATTGTTTAGGGAGACCTTTTCTCCCCCAGAAGGAGCATTGATCTCCAGTTCAGTGATGGCTTTCGATAGTTGGGCTGCTGACTCCTGAGCTTCACTAAAAGTTCATTGGGTGAGGGGTGGATGGAGGAAGATTAATTAAAGCGATCTGAATCATTAGTCTTTCTATTGGAAATGATTGCCTATGGAGCAGTACAGCAATGTATCATTAATACAGAAAGGTCAGTTATGAAGAAATATTGATTTCAGAAGTTTGGTTTGATTACCTTGCTGTAAAGTGTGACATTAAAATCCCAGCTGTTTGTACCTCTGGTCTGAGATCAATGGAAAATAAGGTTTTGGATTTGCTTCTTGTTTTTTGTTTTATTAATAAAAAAGGACAAAGTAAAAGGAGAAAATATTTCCAGTGGCATTAACGACCCAGAGTAAATTGTTGCTTGACCAGAATTGGTGGTTAGTTTCTATTAAAAGGATGCTGTCAAAATGCTTAGACCCCATGTTTATAACCAAGCTGAAGGAATTTCCTGATGATGATAAAGGTAATGTTTTATACCTAGTTCCTTCATCTGATGTCTGTTAACATCAGATGGGTTGTGGCAACCAGGGCAGAGCTGCTGGCAGCAACAGGGATGGGGGTAGTTCAAGAAGGTGGGTAGGATTCCAGTGTGTTACTGATTTGTATCTCAAGGAAGCATTCACAGACACTCTTTATAGCCTGTAGGGTGAGGATAGCTTCAAAGCTGCGCCCATTTCTAAACAAAGCCTCAGTCAAAGAGCATTATTCATTAAATGTTCAGTAGCAATCTTCTGCTGAGAGGATTAGACTCCTCATAATCATCTCTGCTCCTCCAAACCAGACACAAAGCGTGCTTCAGCTCAGATGTAGAGGACCATGGATTGTCAAGCACCAAACCTCACCTGTAGAAGGGCTCCACTCCCTGAAATTCTACAGCTAGAGAGAGCCAGACCCCTGCTATAGTAGCACATTCAGCACAGAGAGTGGGAGGAAAGCCCTAAACGTGTCTCTGAGACTCCCGCTTTGCCAAGCCAGATGGCCAGACACACTAGCAGCAGCTCCCTGCTTCACCAGTCTTAATTCTGGCTGAAATGGGTTTGGGCTGCAAGAGGCCTCCCCTGTGTAACAGCCATGGATGTTTCTGTGGCACATGGTTACACAATGCTGGGGGCATGAGGAGCGCACAGAGCTAGGAATCAGAATAATAGAATTCTGTTTAGAACAGTTTTAAGGTTGGAAAAGGACCTTAAAAATCACCCATTTCCACCTCTGCCATGTGCAGGGTCTCCTCCCACTGTATCCAATTGCTCCAAGCCCCATCCAGCCTGGCCTTGAACCCCTCCAGGGATGGGGTAGCCACCACTGCTCTGGGAAACCTGGGTCAGGGTCTCCCCACCCTCACAGCAAAACATTTCTTCCCAAAATCTCATCTCAATCTCCCTTCTTGCAGCTGAAAACCATTCCCCTCATCCTATCCCTGCACTCCCTGATCAAGCTCCCCTCCCCAGCTTTCCTGGATTCCTTTTCAGTCCTTGAAGCTGCTCTAAGGTCTCCCTGCAGCATTCTCTTCTCCAGGCTGAACGACTCCAACTCTCTCAGCCTGTCCTTGTACAGTACATGCTCCAGCCCTCGGATCATCTCCATGACCTCCTTTGGAGGTTCATGTCCTTCCTGTGCTGAGGCTTCCAGAGCTGAATGCAGCGCACGCAGTCCCTCTATGCAAGTTTCTCTTTAGTTTGGTTATTGCCAACACCTGAATTTCACCTGCAAAATGCAGGGCAAGGGCTGAATTGAGAAGGGAAAGATGGTGAAACCATTTGGATGAGCAAACCAGGAGAGAATGGTTTACAGCACTGCAACAATGTGATATCCCACAGTGAAAGCTCTGTTCTGAAAAGGATTTTACAGGGAAGCATTTGTAAAGTGACCCAGGGTGAAGGGTGAGGCAGTACTAGAGGCACAGGACCAGGAAAGGGAGCTGCCCTCCTTGGAAAGTGGGGATGGAAACTTGCTCAGGGGGAGCCCACTTGCTGAAAAACTAAAGTCAATATCACCAAGTTCCCCGTGTGTGTTTGATCGTTGTTGTTTCACAGGGTAAATGCATTTTCTTCATGTTTATTATTCTGCTTTTGCCACGTAACCTGCTTCACTAAAAGCTTTAAACGTAACAACTACCATTAAAAAACCATCATACGGGATTTTATAGTTCTCCTCATTGCTATGAGGACCTAACAACTTATAAAAATTTATTTTGTGCTCTGCTCGGTTCCATTAAGAGGCTACTGTGGTTTATTTTTAGGTTTTATCTCAGTGCTGAGTTACCTGGCTTGTAACAGTCAAGGTTTTGTTTTGTCACCTCAAGGCCTAATCATAGCGGGATTTGCTGACATTAAGAGTCAGCAAATATATCTACAGGCATCAGCTATGTAGAAATGCTTTCAACTGACACACAGTATACAAAGGGAAAGAGGATTGCACGCTCTCTTCTGGTGCAAACACCAGGAAAGGAATAATTACCTCACATCAACATCCTAATTTCCAGTACTTTGATGAGAACGCTTTGAATTGTAAATATTGAAAAAAAAAAAGTGTCATCTATCAGTTTTAATGAAAGGGATCTTAGCCCACGGAATGCCTCGTTCTAAACCAGAGAGGTCTGAAGTCATCTCCCGCCTGGTCCCAAGAGACTTTGAATGAATCCTCCTTCAAAGCAGAGGCTGTTCTCAACAGGAGCCCAGATCACAGGCCTGAGGCACGGGGGGCTACGCTGCTGGGAAGCGCTGACCACAGCCCAAACGCAGCTCCTGCCAACCAAGCACACAATTTGGGGAGCTGTGTCTCAGCCCTGCTGAGCTCAGTGAGGCTGAGGAACCCACCGGTGGCTCAGCATTTCGGGGGAGGTGAGCTGGGGTGCACGTGGGGAGTACTGGGGTGTACTGGGGTGTACTGGGGAGTACTGGGGCATATGCCTTATGAGGAGCAGCTGAGANGAGGGATATGTGTTAATGTTTGATAGGAATGGTTGGACTCGATGATCTGGTGAGTCATTTCCAACCTGGTTATTCTATGATTCTATGTGCTGGCAGCGAGATGGGGTAGATCTACAAAGCAAAGGGTAGGTGTTGGTGGCACAGGTAGGCACTCCCAGCCTGGCTTCAAATGAGCTGGAGGGGTAATGAGAAAAGCAGAGATGCTACTGCAGGGCGTAAAAAGAGGCTCTGCATGCCCAGTCTCCTAAAGGCCTTGTACAGAAGGTGATCAAGGGGTAAAATGAAAGACATGAAATCAAATCTCCATTGCTTTTCAGCATGAATGCTTAATTTATCCAAGACATCTTCATTTGCAATGCAGGGACAGGACTGGTTCTGCATCCATCCAGCACAAGGCATGTGGGTCTGGGGCTGCCCGTCCTCCCTCAGTGCAGCTGCCAGCATCAGCCAGAGCACACTGCTGCAAAAACCCTGCAAAGAGCAGAGGAGAAAAGGACAGAGTTTGTACGCAAGGCTGTACTGCTTGCACCTGGGTGGTTCCAGGACTCATTCACTGACTTCAGGGTGTCCCAACAGGCAGAGGAGAGATGGACTAGAAGAAAGGCTGGAAATAGATTTAAGCACAGGCTTGAGCTTGGGCATGTAAGTCCTTTGCGAGACTGTTTCTGAAGTAGCACCGTACTGAAGTAGCATCCTCTTCTTTCGACTCTTTTTGAGTATCCATCACTGATCACTGCAGGTAACAGTCTTGCCTGACCCAGGAAGGAGCAACCATATCTCCTGGAATCACAACCACATCGTGCTCTCACACGCAAAACCTCTTCAACGCCAAGAGCAGGACCATGTGTTCAGTCATGTTTGTCAAAAGATGGTACTTTGCAAGTTTTCCTATATTTTCTGAGCACATACATGGTGGAGATGATATACATCTGATGCCATGGCAACCTGAGTCAGATGTTTACTTGACATATGAATTATGCAAGCACCTACGGTTTAAATCATATTCTCCTGCATATTCATCTGTCATTGCGGATCCCCAAGCCTCCATGGCCACAACCTAACCTGCAGTGTGTGGGTACTGGCAGAGACCAGTGGTGCTCTTTTCTCTGTGAATGAGGAGCATCCACCCTGCAGGAGAGGGAGCACTCACAGCCTCCCCAGGTGGAAAGACTTGTGAGTTGAGCACGTTTTTTTTTTTTTGCATGAAGCTGTGTTAATTAAAAGATTAAAGCCACATGTTAAAACATCAGCTGACAGGTATAGTTCCCACCACCCCACACTTCCTTGACATTATCATGAAGCGTTAACAGCAGACGTCAGTCCTGGAAGACTGTAAAAATTATCATCTTGGAGCTATTAATACTGTACAGTGGTTGGGGGGGGACTTTTTAAAGAGCAGAGAGCATTAAACCTCTAGCTAGGTATTAAGGGGATTTCTTAACCTGTGAAATTATAGTTATGTGGAAGAGAGGAGGGAGGGAGAGGGGCTTAATTAAAAATCCATACTTAGCTGGTGCAAGGCTGTACTTAAGGGCTCTGGAAGCAGCCATTTAAACAGGTAAAATACTGCCCCAAATGCAGAGATGTCTCCTGGATAAAGAGGCCCTTTGTATCTTTGATGTCCTGTAAGAGCCATTCTCTTTAATTTTCTCTTTCCTAGCAACCATAAAGGATGTTTAAATGCATGAGGGATGCTGAAGCTACAGAGGCTATGGCATAGGTGTCCAGCACCATGAAATGTTCCTGGAATGGGCTCTGACAAGGACAGTGGCCATGCAAAAGTCAAAGGAGCCTGTAGAGATCCTAAAGGGGATGAATTCCTAAATATTAATAGCTTGGTTTACTGCTGACAGTATGATACCACATGTGAGACCACAAACAAGGGTCCCTTTTTCCTAAATGCTCTGCAAAAGCATGGTCTTCATGAAAAGGCAATCACTTTCCTGAATAGCTGCAGCGTGACTCTGTCTGTGCTCTATGGAAGCCCTGCCCGTATGGCCATGGCTTTCCAGTGGGAACACACGGTTTGCTGGCAGAGGGGTAGCACTGCCACTCCAACAGCATCAGATGGGGGAAACAGTCAGCTGGGACTGGTTTGGAAGTAACTGTCCAGAGAAGAGCAACGAAGCTGGTGAAGGGGCTGGAGAACAGGCCTTATGAGGAACGACTGAGAGAGCTGAGGGTGTTTAGCCTGGAGAAGAGGAGGCTGAGAGGAGACCTCATTGCTCTCTACAACTACCTGAAAGGAGGTTGTGGAGAGGAGGGAGCTGGGCTCTTCTCCCAAGCGACAGGAGACAGGACGAGAAGGAATGGCCTCAAGCTCTGCCAGGGGAGATTTAGGCTAGACATTAGGAATTTTTTTTTCCCCGAATGGGTCATTGGGCACTGTCAGAGGCTGCCCAGGGAGGTGGTTGTTCACCTTCCCTGGAGGGGTTTAAGGGATGGGTGGACAAGGTGCTGAGGGCCATGGTTTAGTGTTTGATGGGAATGGTTGGACTCGATGACCTGGTGGGTCTTTTCCAACCTGGTTATTCTATGATTCTATGATCTTAAGTGCAGTCCCCAGTTGTAGCAACATGCTCCAGTTCTGCTGGAACCCTCAGAGAAACAGGAAAAGGTAGCAACCCCACCAAAGCTGGATTTAAGGGGTGAATCAAGGGCTTGAGCAAATGCCATTTTTTTGGTTTTGTAGCAGGTGAGGCATGGACTAATCATGAGCTACCAGCTCTGAGCTAAGCTCATTTGCTCATTTCCCTTTCTCCTGCACCAGGAGCCCTGCCAACACTGCAGTGTTGAGGACGTGTCTTCCTGTGCTCTCTGCGGACATAACAGCACCAGCAATCTAGGCCAGGCTTACAGAAGGGTGGTAGGTGAATATACTCCAGCCCAGGAAAATAAGGCAAGACCAATGCCTACCCAACCTACACAGTCCCAACATATGGTAGCAGAAGCTGCCAGATCAAATACAGCTTCCCAGCCAGACTTCGATGCAGCAGTTTCTATCAGTAGAAGGTCTCATGCTTCCTACTCTGCTGAAGGTACAAGTGCGTCTATGAACCTGCTTACAAAGGAATTCCACTCATTCGTTTATTCTTTGGAAGTGGATATAACCAAGCTGTGAATTATGCATAGCTTCTTAAACTGTATGGTTTTAATTGAGAGGGAAAATATTCAAAAGAAAGCTGGTGGCTTCTCCAGCTTCAAAAGATGGGACTGATTACAAGAAGCAATAAACAACATGGTTCACACGAGACTGCCCAGGCCAATGAAGGATGGGAATCCCCAAATGCAGAAGCAATCCCTAAGACAGAATGACTGTCTTCATCTGACTCAGATGCCTGGGCAAAGCTGGTAAACTTTTAGAGCTGAGATTTCTTCTAGTCTCATGGAAGTCAGATTAAGGCCTCGTTTACTTGGGCTTCTTCATGTAGCAGAGGTCTTCCTTAGTATTGCATATTTTCAGAGCTTTGGGGCCTAGAGGTTGGACAACAGCTCTGCCTTAGGAGGGAGTGTCATCTGGTCTGACCCATATGAGCATTGCACCAAGAGGTCTTCACCTAGCAGTCCACAAGAGAAGTCACAGGTCCAGGTCACAGTGAGAGCAGCACTCACTCACACCACTCTTAAAACACAGCTTTGCTTTAAACAATAAAGAGGAGAGTGAGGGTGGGTTGTCCA
The DNA here is from genome assembly GCA_013389865.1 of Piaya cayana. Taxonomy (NCBI): domain Eukaryota; kingdom Metazoa; phylum Chordata; class Aves; order Cuculiformes; family Coccyzidae; genus Piaya; species Piaya cayana. The sequence continues at coordinate 57,161 of WAAB01005887.1, forward strand.
TCACCCTGCACCACACATAGTCGTTTGTGTTGGTGCCATCATAAGACACTCACATTGCCTTGGTGAGTAGGATGTTGAAAGGTTTCTGCAGATAACTTTGAACATTGGCTCCCTAGCAAATTTGCAGACGACACTAAGCTGGGTGGAAGTGTGGATCTGCTGGAGGGTCGGGAGGCTCCAAAAGGTTCTGAACAGGCTGGACCTGCTGGGCTGAGACCAATGGGATGAGGTTCAACAAGGCCAAATGGCAGGTCCTGCACTTGGGGCACAACAACCCTGAGCAGCTA
>WAAB01005887.1:57795-69729 GCA_013389865.1 Piaya cayana
TTGATGATCTAGTGGGTCTCCTCCAACCTGGTTGTTCTATGATTCTATGATTCTATAGTCCCATAAACAGAGAAATGGATTTCTCCATGGGAATGGCCTGATTTTAGAAAGCAAAAGGCAAGGGCAGGAATTAGAATTCTAGTGCACATGGGGAATCATGAAACCTGGGTCCCATTCCTGTCCTTTTTATTACTTTTCAGAAGGACCTTGAGCAGCTGCTTTAACCTCTGTATCCTATAAAGTGGGGTAATAATGGTGCTGTCAGTTCCTGAAGGTGCCCAGAGACTGCAAGGGTGAAAGGCATGGGAGCTGGGGAGAGCTTTTCTCATTACCTCCAGCCTCAACAACATCATAAAGCAGTCATTTGAGTTCATTCTTTGGAGGCTGCCTCTGGCATCATTTTCCTCCCCAGTCAGTGCCCCTACCCTTTCTGCACAGACAACAAAGTGGACCACCAGATCCCTTTGCAAGGTGCTCATATACCCTCCCAACAGGAGAAACAGCAGGGGAAATACCGTCAGACAAAATACTGCTCATGTCAAGGTATCAGAAATCCTAGACGAAAAGTCCTCGTGGTTTAATAAAGAAGGTCAGACAGAAGTTATGTTTGTGTGTTTCATTATAATTGGATTATAAATATAGTCAGCAGGGGCTTGGGATGTGGGGAGCTCTAGATTGTATTTGGATGTGTCACTTCTGATGCTGGCAGGTGATGCCTTCATCAACCTGGCTGCGCTGCCGCAAGCCACAGCCGTGCTCGGCAGGAGGATAAAAGACAGCAGTGTGCAGGGGAGCCAAGGGGCAGGCAGAGCAATTATGAAGTTATGTATGTTTGGCTCTATCCTGTGTGGTACTCCAATAGCTAAACTACATTAGATTGTATCGTTAAGCTGCATCCACAGCAGAAACAAGGGGAGAGATGCCAGCTCAAGCAATTTCATGAGGTCACGACGCAGCCAATACATCTTTGATGTGCGCAGGATACATCTGCTTGCTGCAGCCCACAAACCGGGTTTTTTTCTGCTCAACAGCTCTGGGAAAGACTTTTAAAAGTATTTAGAGGATTTATGGCCACATGCTCCTTCAAAATGAGCTCTCTGCTCACGTACACTGGGCAGGTTGTTGTGTTCCACTGAAGGTATTGGCACTTTCTGAAGCTTGTGCTCATCACTCAAAAGAATTTATGCTCCTAAAGCTGTTAGGCACATATAATTCTTCTGCAGGGTGAGCCCCAATCTTCTGGTCAGGCCCACATGGAGAAGTTATGCACAGTCTCAGAAATCAGTAGGACTTTGCGACACATGAATGATCTTCTATTAACTCAGAATTGGTCTTGAGGAGGGGGTGAATTTAATAGGAAATGTGAACAACTTGAATTGCTATCAAGCTTGTAATATCAGGCAAGATTGTTTAAGTGATTTCTAAAGAATATTTGAATGATTAATGGCAAAAGTACTAATAGCTGTACTATGAGGGCTCTGTTTTCTGCTTTTCAATTCACCACCCATCACCACGTATTCTTTTTCTCTGGGAGGAGTGCTGCAGTTCTAACAGAAACATGATTTACTCAGCAAAGAGGTGGATCGATCAGATGGAGGGATAAGCAGTGGATGTAGAGAGATGAAACTGGTTATTAATTTAACATGACACTTCTGGAAGACAGAGGTGGCTGTCTCCCCCTGCCTCTTGCACATTTTCCAGCTACAGGGATGCTCTAACTTGGGGAGTTGAAGATCTGATGAGATGTGAGTGATCACCATGACACATGCATCCCCAGCCACGTGGCTGTGTGACAGTGCAGCTGGTCACTGGTGACCTGGACACCATCCCCTACCCACCTTACCTTTGTCAGCTCCACAGCAGTGAGGGCTGGAGCTCTGTTGTCCTCTCCTAGAGGAGATGTTACAGTGGTGTCCTTGCCATCAAGAAATACATTTTTTCTGCTCTAAATCCTAGTTGGTGGTCTTTCCTGTGTGGTGACTAATAATTAGGAAGAAGTTTGAGGAGAAATCAGAGAAAATAAAACTGACAGTGTTCCAGCTTTGGGAAGAAGTTCCTTCCATTCACACAAGATATGAAGTTCAGTTACTTGCTCAGTATTAAAGAGAGGGACATATCCTCAATCCACTCTCTCACAGTTTAGCCCTGGTCCACCTTGATCGGCAGCTAAATGTGAGCAGTTCTGAACCCAATCCCCCTTTCCCTTTATGACTAAGTCACTGCTGATGCTGCCGAACTGACACTGGGAAAGATCCCAGACTGGACTCAGCAGCAGGAGGGAGCTGCACTCAGGAACTGGATTCAGCAACACATGGAGCAAAAAGAGAGATGAGATCTGTACTGGACACTGGACACCAAAGAAGAGAGAATGACCCTCATGATCCCTCAGCTTATTCCTGAGTGTGAAGTGCAGGCATGAAATACCCTGTTTGGGGTCACCTGTCCTGTCCACCCTTCCTTGCAGGTGCCACCCATCTCCACCCCTTTTCCTTATGGCTCCGCCAGCTCCAGGATGGCCTTGGAAATAAGTGTAAGCCATGGTCTTTCTGCATCCCAGTGCCCTGTGTGATCCATGCCAGAGAGGAGCCTTGTCGAAAAACACACCGTACATTCTCAGAAAATGAAGTTACTCAAACAGGGCTCAGCTGGAAAGTTAGAAAACTGATTCTGCTTTAGCTGAATCCAGCACACACACAGAGTCAAAAATGCAATTAACTCCTAGTCTGTTGTCATGACAAGAACATTCTATTAAGAGCGGAGATAAATTTTTAACCAATAATATAGAAAATTTTAGAATAGCCCAACATTTTGATTCATAGTAAATCCTACCTGCAAACCAACAACCCAATCTCAAGCCAGCAGCTCAAAGCCTTATAGGTACTTGTTTGTGTGTGGAGATAATAGTGAAATCAGTGAAACCACCATAAAGCCATCCAGGCACCAAATGCCCTGTTGTTTGACTTTCACTAAGATTGCTTAATTATATTGCTACAAGGCAAGAATTCCCATTTGTAGGCAACTGGGAAAGTACTTAAGGTGATGATATTGTTCTGCCTGGGTGGGCTGTGCCCGAAGGTAATCTTTCAAAAGCAGCTGCTTTAAGCGTTAGTTAAATGGCACCAAGGGATTCACTTGACACAGGTGTCATGTTTAATCTCATTCATATATCAATAAAACTAGTACCATATGTGCAGGTTGGTTGGCAGCACTGAAGCTCTGAGACAATCAATATTTCCATTAACAAACTCATCCTCTCTGGTCAAATCCACTGCAGGCTCCCAACTTCAGGCAATCCCACCCTTCCTGCTTCTAACCTCTGCTTTCCAATCCACTCTTCAAGCATTTCTTCTCCAGAGAACACACAACAGACACCTCGATATTGCAATTTGGCTTTTATTTGTACGTGCACTTCCTCCAGACAGACATCAGCATGTAGAAGGGGAGTGGTGGTGGTCAAGGACTTTTCAGTATACACTGGTTTTGTGGTGTGTTTGTCTGATATCTTTCAGCAGAGGCTTTCAGAACACTTTGAAACCTGCTCTGTTGCAGTCACAGGAAGGTTAACGGTGGCCAAGAGAGGGAAAGCCATTGTCCCAAGCGTGCCGAGGATGGCCAGAAGACAGCCTGGACATCCAGATGCTCAGCATACGGCAACACAAGTTCACGCGTGAACCAGCACGCGAGCATTCACAGCTCACTGCCTGTTCCACAGCAGCTGCTGGGATCCACACTGGGCTCAGGAAGGCACAACAGCGTTTGTTAGGCTAGGTTTTCCCTCTAACAGCTTTCCACAAACCAAAGCTCTGCCGTTTTCTGTAGGCCTTTGTGTGATTGTTTTATTTCTTTAATATAAGTGTTATTTGTACGTCTAGAGCTCATACTGATACCTGAACTTTCAAAGTCTGGAAATATGGTCCCTTTCTAACATGTCCTACACCATGCTGCTCCCATCACTCCTGGGAAGGGGTCTGGGATGAGCAGGGAGAGCCCCGCACGCTGAACACAAATACCTCTTTCATTTGGACACCATGGGGACATTAACAAGGATTACTTCTATTCTGACATACTAATTTAAAATTAGGCTTAGCAGCTCTTCAAGAAACCGATCCAATGCGTTGCTGAGTGCATTACCTACCAGGAACAGTCTCTCATCAAGCAGAACAGCATGGCCTGGATAAGCTGGGCCAAAAATAGCAGGAATGCTAATGGCAGCGCATTGGCAGAGCCATGTGTGAGAAGTTAGCATAAAATCCTTTTTTTAGCTGTGACTGCCTCTCGCTTAGGTGAGTACAGAAATTTACAGCTTAAAAATACACTTTATAAGGTTGTTCTCCTTGGCCCTTGTGTTTGTTTCACTTGGACCATGGGGTGCTTCGTCCATGGCAGGGATGCAACTGGGTAGAGGAACGCACGCTGGTGGACGTGTGCTTGGATGGGATTCATCTCTGGACAAGTCACCTGACAACCTCAATCCCTAACTTAGCATGAGAGACAGATTTAACACTCCCAAATGAAATGTTAATGCAGGAACAATCCCCTGTAACATCCGCACTGTAAATAATCTCCTTGCCTTCCAAGGGCTGAGGAAGATTAATGGACAGCTTTTTGTTAAAAAAAAATCAAGTTAAAGCATTTGCAGGCTTGGTGTCATCGCAATAGCAGGCAGCACGTGTAAACACTGCAAGGACTGGATCCATTTAGGCACGGCTGGGAGACCACACAGTGCACAAGGCACTGATGAGCAGAGCTGCCCTTTCTATTAAGGAGCCACTTTGAGTTTCCATTTGGAGCTGGGAGATGCAGGGGATTCGCTGGCCGTGTTTGAGGCACCAGTTATTTGTTATGATGAACTATACAAAACGAAGAGATTAAAATAAGTCTAAAGTGTTTCTCTGACAAATGTTAAATGCCACCCGGAAGATTTATAGTACTTCTGTTGCCCCTCTGAAAGCTTTTAGTTCAGTGGCAGAGGTTACTGAGGGCTTGTCCACTGGCTGCTGGCTTTATAGTTTTAGCACTGGCCAGAGACTAATCCGAAGTTTCAATAATGAGTAATAGCACTTTCAGCTCACCATCATCATTTGTCCTACATCCATTATTGTCCTAAGAGACCAATCTTGCTGATATAAATGGTGCTGGCAGCTGGTGTGTCAGAATTTCACACCTCTGCAGCTGCTGGGCTGTGCTGGCAGCAGCTCCTCTCCCTGTACGAGCCCCCCATGCTGCCCAGGTACTGCCCTGCATGCCAGGACAGAGCCCAGGGGATGTCCTTGCTGACCTCACTTGTGGTGGAAAGCTTGGATGGGGCATCCTTGCTTGAGTGTGGTGCTCTGGAAAGGTTCATTTTGAGAGGGTTTCTGCTCCACCCTCAAGACCACTGTGCTGCAGTAGAGGTGGTTGCCCTCCCCTTGTGAGTGTTGCTGCAAGGTCTCAAAAAAGTGTTGCCTCCTCTTTCCCTCCTTCCTGCCCTGTGGCACTTGTTCCTCTCCCTGCTCTCCTCCCCAACTTCCAGAGGACAGAAAGGATTAAACCAGCAGCAGATCCTTTGTGGAATGTGCATGGAAAACCAGGCATCTGTGCTCAGGTCTGCTCCCATGGTTGGAAGGAGCTAGTGGGATGGAGACATGGGTGAGGGTTCCTGGCAGAGCTGATGCCTATCACACTGGGGCCCAGCCCCTGCAGAGCCATAAAGAGCCTCAGAAGGGGCTTCTCCCTGCATGCCCTAAATCCACCACTGCCTCTGAACACACACACACACTCACACACACACACACACANAGCAACAAAAAGCCCACTCTGCAAGACCACGTCAGGCAGTGCTGTGCCCAGCGGTGCTCCAGCTGCCTGCAGTGCTCACTGCCATGGGCACAGCAGAAGGCAGGGGTTGTCAGGGACAGAGAAAGTGTTATGTGGGGTTAAAGTGCAAAAGGAGATGCCAGGCTTCCCTAGGCACGGCTGATCTTTGCTGTTACTGATGTAGCTGGAAGTTCATTCACCCCTCTGTTAACATGTTGCAATGTTTGCATCATGAATTGCACGAGTTGTCCTTATGTTTACCTCAGTTTGCATCCATAATGCCGCTTTGAGTATTCTCACATCCTCCTTTTTTCTTCCTCCGTACTCATTCAGGTCAAGGTAAGACAGCCCAACCGTGTTCAGTGAAGCAATCAAACACGGATAACAAGGCACAGCAGACAGCAAGCCAGTCAGGCTGATCTACAGGTGCAAACAGCCTCAACTGATGGACCAGCTTTCTAAAAATCATTAGAAAAGTGAATCCCCACAACATAAATCACCAGCCTCACAGCTACCACAGGTCTGGCTGGACGCAAACAGACCAGCTCTGTTTCCCAGGTGGAGAACTTTGTCACTCCACTGCTAGTCTGTGTAATTACAACCGTTATGAGTCTTACTCCTTACCAGCCTCTTTCAAATCCAGCCCCTGGATTTGACTTGCTAACCTCATCAGGACACAGCCCTGCCAGGCACTGTGGTAGGTGAAGTTTTTAACTAAGTAATAAATCAGATGATTGAGTCAAGTGTGACTCCAAGGCTTAACTCTGCTAAGTGTGGGTGAGGACCCCCTGCCCAACACCGCTGACCCCAGAGTCAGGCTGAGGCAAAACTGATGCATCTGAATTAGTACAAATTTAGGAGCAGTTTGTTTATCTTCTTCTAAACAGGGCACTTGGGCATCGCTTTTAGCTTTCTTCTCCTACTAGGAGCATGAACAAAAGCTGAGATGCTCACATGCCCACAGAACCCCAGGAAAAAGGGCTCTAAAGTCAGCTGAGAACTTTAGACAGCTAAAAGAGCTTATGATGAAGTCTGATTTGACCATACTGACCAGGAACAGAAAAACCTTTCAACTACCTGACAAAGCTAAACTTGCACAAGGTATATCATAGTCCAACTGCTCTTTGAGATCCTGAGTCAAGGTGGTTTAAGTCTGGATTTTTTTTTCTTTTAAGTATCCTGGGATCACTAAGCTGCCTGAAGGCCAAGTAGCAGTAGTTGAACAGGACTCCTTGTTCAGAAAGGATTGCCCAACTCCATGTGATTATCAGACCCTAGAGTGTCTTGAATTAGAAATTACTCTTCAAAATCAGTCAGATTTCATAGAATCATAGAATCATAGAATCACCAGGTTGGAAGAGACCCATTGGATCATCGAGTCCAACCATTTCATAGAATCATAGAATAGTTTGGGTTGGAAGGGACCTCAGAGATCATCTAGTTCTAATCCCCTGCCATGGGCAGGGACATCCCACTAGATCAGGCTGCCCAAGGCCCATCCAACCTGGCCTTGATTTGGTAATGTTGTGTTTGCCTTCATTTGTATTTAAACAACAAGAAAAAACAATTTGGAGGAATCATAAGAGTTACCCATCTCCTGCCATACCAGGACTTTCTCACACAAAGTGTTGAAGTCACACGAGTCTTTCCAAGCGCAGGTTTTGTTCTGTTTTAAGACAGCTGAACACAATAATGTTCATGATAGTCATGATCTCCTAGCTCTGAGGCTGTAGACAAACCAGTCACAACTGCCCTTCAGCAAGTGCTCACAGATCTGCAGTTGCGCCTTTGCACCCATCCACTGTCACAGTGCAACCTTGAATCCCTTGGCAGCTCTTACCTAGGATTTGGGATTTTTCTAGGTCAGGAACTCCTCATTCATGGGAGTGAGATATACATACGGCAAGCTCTGGTCATGGACAGCTAATCCTTAGTTCCTTTACTTTCCTGTAATATTATTGTGGAGGTTTTTTTGTTGATGGAGTTGGATTTTACCAAGTTATTCCTTGCACCCCTGTTCCAAGCGGCCCACATTGGGACAGACCTGGACAACCACAACTTGTAGGCTTGGCCATCCCTCAAAGGCTTATCTTATGTTCTCTTGTGCCACCAATAGCCCGTGATGTTCCAGCTGTGGCAGATGATGCTGATCTCAGGGGTGCAAATACTCCTGATGCTACTTACCATGCAGCAAGGAGAGTGAGTAGGAAGCTGGGTTTTGCATAACCTGGTGGGAGTCTCCTCAACTAATGAAGAACACTTCGGACAACAACTGAAAGGCAGGGATATTTTTCCATAATCATCTGCTCTGATCATTGCTACAAGGTGCTTACAAGTGAGGCAAAAGATACAGNGCCTTGGCAGCTCTTACCTAGGATCATTGCTACAAGGTGTTTACAAGTGAGGCAAAAGATACAGCAAAAAATGTATTATACAGCAGCGTTGTGAGCACAGGTCCAGGCTGAAGGGTCCTGGGAGGTTCTTCTCCCTCTGGACTTGGCACTGGTGAGACAGCTCCTCAAATCCTGTGTTCAGTTCTGGGCCCCTCAGCACAAGAAGGATGTTGAGGCTCTGGAGTGAGTCCAGAGAAGAGCAATGAAGCTGGTGAAGGGACTGGAGAACAGGCCTTATGAGGAACGGCTGAGAGAGCTGGGGGTGTTTATTGTGGAGAAGAGGAGGCTGAGGGGAGACCTCATTGCTCTCTGCAACTACCTGAAAGGAGGTTGTGGAGATGAGGGAGCTGGGCTCTTCTCCAAGGGACAGGGGACAGGAGAAGAAGGAATGGCCTTAAACTCTGCCAGCGGAGGTTCAGGCTGGATGTAAGGAAAAAAAATCTTCACCGAAAGGGTCATTAGGCACTGGAACACGCTGCCCAAGGAGGTGGTTGACTCGCCTTCCCTGGAGGTGTTTAAGGTGCAGGTGGACGAGGTGCTGAGGGACATGGTTGGTGGGAGTGGTTGGACTCAATTATCTGGTGGATCTCTTCCAACCTGGTGATTCTATTTTTCACAGGACTTGGGAAGGGAAAGACAAGAAACTTCACAAAAAACATGAGTGATGCAAAGCAGCAAGGTTTCTATTTGAGAGGAGGTGCACTGATTCATGCCAGGGAAAGATTTAGCCTGTCTGAAGTATCTGATCACAGCTTAACTATTGAACCAGCTAGTCTTAAAGGTATTACTTTCTATGGTATGACTGTGACACAGGCTACGAGAAAAGCCTTTGGAAGTTAGCTCAGACAAATTCAAGCGGGATGTGTAAAACAGCTGTAAAATCCTGACAGATTTACTAGACAGGAGAGTCCTTCCCTGCTTCTGTAGGTTGCAGATCAAGCAGATACCTTGGAGAATCAGCTTTACTGCTTAGTGTCTTCTGTGACCCTGCCCTATGCATCTGGTCCTTCTGTGCAACCGTAGCATCATCATGGGGCTACAGAAACCAAGGCACTGCAGCTTTGAGCTGACCTTCTCATCAGCTAGACCACAGCATGGCAGCGGCAAGACCAGGGGATGTATCCCTGTGAAAACCAAATCAAGGCAGCAACTGTTGCAGTATTTCCTGATTGCTCATTTCAATAGAGAAAATCTATTCGTTTGCTCATCAGTTATGTGCTTACAGGTACACACAATGCTCCTATTTGCAAGTCCAAACACAAAGAGAACTTCCCATTGAAGTAAATTAAATTTGAGTTAAATCACACATGAGCTGCAGAATGTACTGGGATTGCAGACTGCAAACCACACTGCATAGCTGACTCTGCTCTTCCCACTGGACCCCTTGTAAATCCACCATCTATCAACTTCTGCTAGGAGAGGTCTAATCCCAGGGCTGGAATCAGCAACTCCCTCCCTCCCTTCCTCCTTAGGCCACCTTCTTGCATTAAGTGAGATAAATTTTTCCCAGCTGTAATACTGCCAAAGACAGTAGGGTTGTAGTGGGGAAAAGCTTCATACCAGAAAGAATTGCAGGTTAGTACCTCAGTAAATTAAAGAATAAAAATATAGACCTTCCCTCCTGTATGATGCATGTTTCCTCGTATCTCTTGATGGGATTGGGAGAAAAGGTTAACAGGGAGCAGGCAGAGATAATGATTTAGTTAAGAGACTCATTAGCTAACTAGCTGTAGAGCTGAGATAGCTCACAGCTATAGCAGCCCACACTTGAGATGTTCATCCAGACTCACCTGAAATCCTTTGGTCTGAAGAGCACCCATCGTCCCCTGCCTACAGATGCACAAGGGCTTGGACAAGCAGAAGATTCTCCATGGAGCCAGTCAAAACGTTCATGGAATCATTAAGTTGAAAAATACCTTTGCAATCATCAACTGCAACTATTCCTGCCCACTACCAAATCATATCCCTAAGCACTTCATCAACCCACATTTTAAATACCTCTAAGGATGGGAACTCAAGGCACTTCCCTGGGCAGCTGTTCTAGTGCCTGATAACCCTTTCTGTGAAGAAATTTTTCCTAATGTCCAATCTAAACTTCCCGTGATGCAGCTTAAGGCCATTCCCTCTTGTCCTGTCCTCTGTCAACTGGGAGAAGGGACCAACAACCCCCCCTCTCTACAACCTCCTTTCAGGCAGCTGTAGAAAATGATGAGATCTCCTTTCAGCCTCCTTTTCTCCAGGCTAAACAATCCCAGCTCACTCAACTGCTCCTCGTAAGCCCTGTTCTCCAGCTCCTTCACCAGCTTCATCACTCTTCTCTGGACACACTCCAGGACCTCAATGTCTTTATTATGTCCTGCCCATTGCAGGATTTCAGAGTGAAGAGGTTGTGCGTGGTTGCAAATACAAGGTTGTATGGCACAGTACCAAACAAGATCCCAGTGCCTGTGAGCACCAAGGGGTAGGTTTTGGTTACTCATGAGATGGTGGTTTTAATCCCAGCACTGCCTGGGCCTCACACTGGCAGTTTGGTGCACCTTCCACCTGCAGGCACCAGCTGTAAACCTGGTGGTGTAAACTAGAAAGTACTTTGTGTTGATTGCCTCATCCAGTAACACTATATCTTGAAGAAAACCATCTTTTTCACACAATGTTTTGCTTTCTTAAAGCAGAAGTCCCATTTTATCACATCCTGTGACCAGCAGCAAAGTCCAGTTTCCCTGCTTGCTCTGATTCTTGGAGTAGCACATCCACCCAACTTCTCCTCTAGCTTTAGTCCTCTCTGTAAGGAACAGTTACCATCTCAGTTCTTACTGTCCAGCAGCACACACAGCTTCCTGGGCTGTTATCCTAAAACTGGTTTTCAAACCCTCCTTCACCCTCCCAGCACCGGGATGCTCTGCAAGCAGCCGCAGAGCCCAGGGACTGGCTGGGGGCCGTGGCCATTCCCCTTGCAGTTCCCTGTGGTGACACTTTCACCTTTATTCACATCTACTGCAAAGTCTGACTGGGTGACACTGGCGTGAGACAGACCTTGTACGCAGGCCCCACATGTGCATTAGAACTGGCAGCACACGTTAAACACTTCTGTACACATACGGGACACTTGTTTTTAGAGCCAATACTTAGTTACTGCTGTTTCTTCCAAGGCTTCCAAAGCAGAAACAGCACCACAGCCCAGCCTGGGCACTTTTCTGTGGGGTTTATTAAAGCTGAGGGCTCTCAGTGATGGCAGGGAGGCACCCTCAGCTGTCAGGGCTGAGTTAGAGCCCCTGTTCCTCTCTCAGAGATATCAGTCTTAGACCTCTTATGAGCTCTTCTCATTTTTATTACATTTTCTAGGTTCTAAACTATTTAAATGCTTGTAGAGAAATAGTCAAGCCTGAGTCAGGTGTAAATGTTCCTGCTCTAGAGTTTTTTCTAGACTGAGCTCCCAGTGTTACACTTGTGCTGCTGTCCCTGCCTGTAGGTGCACACAGTGCTGCAGGAACCTGCCTGACCATTCCCTGCATTTCTGGAGATCATAGAAACATAAAATAACCAGGTTGGAAGAGACCCACTGGATCAACGAGTCCAACCATTCCTATCAAACACTAAACCATGGCCCTCAGCACCTCGTCCACCCGTCCCTTAAATCTCTCCAGGGAAGGTAAATCAATCACCTCCCTGGGCAGCCTCTGCCAGTGCCCAATGACCCTTTCTGGGAAAAAAAAAATTCCTAATGTCTAGCCTAAGTCTCCCCTGG
>WAAB01005887.1:88062-113058 GCA_013389865.1 Piaya cayana
TGGAATATGCTGCCCAGGGAGGTGGTTGATTCGCCTTCCCTGGGGTATTTAAGGCAAGAGTAGACAAGGTGCTGAGGGACATGGTTTCGTGTTTGATGGGAATGGTTGAACTAGATGATCCGATGGGTCTCTTCCAACCCGGTGATTCTGTGATTCTGTGATTCTGTGATAAGTGTCTGTTTTTTGGTCAAATATATGTCTAGACAGCAAGCTCTCAGCCATGGCTGAAATGTTTCCCTCCTGGCCTCATAGAAACACACCATCTCCTTTAAAACATTGTTTCTTTAGGAAAATGTTTTCTGCCTTGGAGTTAACAGAAGCACCTGAGCATCACTGCAAGTGGAAAAACAGAGAGAGCGAGAAAAAAAAAAGCTGTCTGGTTTTCCACATAAGTTTTTGGCAGCATTTGGGCCATCACCAACTTTTACCAGAGCGACCTTCCGTTCATCACAATGGACCAGACATATAAAAGAGCAGCCCCTTCTTTCCAGCAAAGCTCCTGGCAGATCTCCCTTCTCCCCGCTGCAGAGAGCTCTCTCTCCCAGCCAGAGAGCTCTTAAATGTTCACGCCTTCCTGCTTCTGTTTGCAGAGGCAGAAGGATGCAAAATGCATCGAGGAAGGGGATGCAGTTGGTGACACCGCTGGCACACGGCTTTCCAGGTGACAATGGTATTGCAGCAGGGATTGGCAGCCCCTGCCTGTGTCCCGATGGCAGCTTCAATGCTTTGTTTGCATTCCAACCATAATACCAAGGCTCTGTTACTGCTTGAAATATATTTGGATGCAAAGGTGCGTGCAAGTTGCCACCACTGGTGCCCAAGCCCTGCTGTCTGGATAAACAAAAATCTATTCTGGATCAAAGTCCCCCTGCGTCTGCTGTGTGCACGCCTGTTTGTAAGTGAACAAGGCGTTGAGGAGAGCAGATTGTAAATCCAGGGCAGAGCCTTTTCAGGGATGCCCCAGCAGTGTCTGGGTGCTGTCCAAATCTCTGCTAATTGGCCCCAGGAGATGTCCTATTCACTGCACCCTCATCATTTTCCTAGTTGGAGGGGGAGGACAATCCCTCGATGGTGTGGGGGGGAGGAAGGGGCAGCACTCTGACTAACATAAATATATCACAGATTTGGATACCAGTTGGCACCTCCTTTAACTGAAGAGCCTGCCAGGTGCTGACACCAACAGGAACACCCAGTTTGCCCCAGCGCAGGCAAAAGGATGGGACTTACCCCTCAGGGTGGATTCTGTCCAGCATTTCCTAGGCAGAGCTGGAAATGTGGAGCAGGTGAGAGGAACTGAAATGGGCCACGGGTATTTTTGACAGCGGGTAATAAAGGATTACAGTTTAATAGTGTGAGATTCAGCATTTTCATGTTGTTAGCATAACAAAGAACTACCAGCCTCAAGGTAGGTGAATGACCTGGTAGTCTGGTCTTCAAGAAGCAGCATCTATCACTGCGAGATCCTTGACCTCATCAGTGATTTGCCACAACAGTTCTGCCAGCAGTACTGGGGGAGGCAGCAGGAGGAGGTCCCTCCCTGGATTTAGCTCCTACTCCAGCCTCAGGAATCATAGAATCACTTGGTTGGAAAAGACCTTAGAGATAATTAATCCAACCTTACCTGTCCACTACGAAACCATAGCCCTGAGCATATCATCTCCCCAACTTTTAAACAGTTCCAGGGATGAGGACTCAGTCACTTCTCTATGCAGCCTCTGCTGGTGCCTGAGAGCCCTTTCTGTGAAGATATTTTTCCTGGTGTCTAACCTAGACCTGCCCTGGCACAACTTGAGTCCATTTCCTCTTGTCCTATGACTGGTTACTGGGAGATGAGACCGGCACTCACCTTGCTACAGCCTTTCAGGCAGCTGTAGACTGTGATAAGATCTCCCCTCAGCATCCCCTTCTCCTCCTGGAACTGGATGGGTTTTAAGGTCCCTTCCAACCCAAGTCATCCTGTGATTCTATAATTGAAACAGATGTTGTAAACACGGACTATTCGGATAGCTGACTCTTCATTTCACAGGTTAACCTTCTTTCCAAGATAAAATTCATTCTGAGTTTATCTTAAATTAATTTGTTTCCTACAAGAAAATTGTAAATATATATATTTAAGGTTTTTTTTTTTTGGTCAGGAAAACATTTCATTTGTCTCAGAATACAGTGCTTGATTGTTTTATTCTCCCCTTTCTTAATTATTAACTATGGTTGTCTTTTGAAACAGAGCTTTCTTTCCAAAGGAAGTGTCACAATTTTTTACTTTAAAATGTCAAGGCAGAAGTATTTTGATGTTTCATTTTTTCCTGATTTTGTTGCCAAACAACCCAATTAATTTAATGCAAGTTTGCTATTAGTTTCAGTCAATTGGGATATCATTTTTTTAAAGAAGAAAGGCTTTCCCTTTTAAATCATAGAATGACTTGGGCTGTGTTAGGAAAGACCATAAAGCCCATCCAATTCCAATCCCTGCCACAGGCAGGGACACCTCCTACTGGATCCGATTGCTCAAAGCTCCATCCAACCTGACCTCGAACCCCGCCAGGGATGGGGCAGGTGGTTTCTGCAGGAGCTGTTTGGAGATCAGTGGCNGACATGGTTTAGTGTTTGGTAGGAACGGTTGGACTCGATGATTCGGTGGGTCTCTTCCAACCTGGTTGTTCTATGATTCTATGATTCTATGAAGTTCAAAGTTTGGAAAAGAGGTGGTCAGTGACAGACCCAAGTATCAATTCTTCCTTGCTCTTATCTGCCTTTAAACCACATATGAAACCAGCTGGCTTGGGTTTTCTACTTTCAGTGAGTGCAGAAAGCAAATAACTGGGCTGAATAACAGAACAGTGTTGCCAAATCCAGAGACTGAGAACTGTGAGCCGAGGAGAAAAGCATCCTAAAAATCATGTTATTGTTGTGAATCTGATAACACAAGATTTCCATTTGCCTTTTGTCTTTTGAGCCTGTTCAGCTTGGCTTTTTTTTGTTTAACCTGGCTGGAAACCTATTATTTTGTTTAAATGAAAGATGATCCTGATACACAGCTGAGGAAGTGGTTGAAAAGCAATTCTGCCGGGTTGTGCAAGAGAATTACAACACTGGGGAAGAGCAGCTTAGAAGTTAAAAATCCGTTCTCATCTAATACCCAAAGCTGTTATTAAGGACTTGTAGGTAAGACAGAAAGAAGTACTCAGCTCTCACTTCAAAATTGACTCCAGGATACAAATGCTTTCACCACAAAACTTTGCATATTCAGTAACTCCTCCTTTGTGCACAGAAACCTTGTGAAAACTCTGGTCGGATGCCTGTCAGCCTTGTTATGTGCTGCGAGCTCCTGCCTTGCTGGGACAATTTCGGGAAGCCTTTATCGAGCAACTTGTTTACTACATCAAGGTCTATGCTCTGTGAAAGGTTTGGCCTCTGCAGTCAGTGGGTGTAAGTGAGAAAGAGGGGTGAGAGAAAGGTGCGACTTTTCTTTTGGCAGTAGAATCATATCTGGATAAAAGGCAGCAGAGGGTAAATGAAAACACTTGACTCTCCTGCTCTGGATTTTCTGGGAGCATTTTCTTTTAATTGAGTGGACCGTTGTTTGCTGAGCATAACCTCTTGATTCCCCTTGTAAGTGTGCTCTCCACTTTAATTAAGAGCAATGAAAATGGAATATTTCATCTTGTGGAGGGGGCAAGAAGGGACACAGCTGAGGCCATTCTCCCATATACAGCACTGCACAGCTTGACATAATCAACTGTCACAATTCATACTCACTTTGCAGGATAATATGGGATGGGCAGCAGTTGCATTGGCTTAAAATAAACCAAAGATGGCGATTACTACAAGGCAGGGTTCCTGTGGGCTGCAGAAGCCCAGATCAGGCCATTCCCTGGCTCTCAGATGCAGAATGACCTGAGGCCCTTTTAGTGCAGTGTCTGGGCCACAAATTCATTGAGAAAGCCAACGTGGGGCTGAGCATCAGCCCAGGATTGCAAGTGGGGATGTTTGCCACCTGTCTGGTTGGGCTAATTGGGTGATGAGTTCAAAAGCAGAAGCGAAAGGAGATGCAAGCTTTAATACTTAAATAAGGAGGATGCTGCCCATCCTGTATTGGGATAAAGCCCTGTAACAAGAGGTACCAAAAAGATATACAACAAACATGGAGACCACAGCATGTGAGAACCCTTCTGTCCTGCAGACATTTGCAGCAACATGGACTAGATAGCTAACTGCCACTGTCACCGAGTGTTCCTGTGCACACTCGCTCCTCAGAGGATTGATGTGTTTGGCACATGCACACTTCCCATCAGATAATGCAGAAAAACAGCAACCTGCTTTGTGTGCCTCTTCATGTGCACCATGGATTAAAGTCACCTTTGTGCTCAGGGTGAACATATGGTTTATGTATTTCAGAGAATGGAACGTGAGACTGTAACGTGATGTGTGCTGCACAGGGGTGAGACCATTTTAGAGTTCAGTGTCTGGGCTGTTTGTTCTCCAGAACCTGAAAGAAACGGGAAGATGCATTATACTGGGTAATTCCAGATGTGCTGTTCACCTTAATTCTTCTTCCTTATTGCATTGGCAAGAAGGATCCCAGATGGGATCTGGCAGGAAAGGGATCAAAATCCTTGTTTGAAGCTGGCGGGACTTCTGCTTCGAGTCATGTTCATGCTAAACCCTCAAAACTCAAATGCATGCCCAGGGGATGAATGCTGAGCAGATGGCTTCCCACTGCTGCACCCAGTGGTCACCTTTGCTGTCACAGAAGTTGAGGGGACAGGAAACCCACAGAGAAATGCAGGAGATGAGAAGCTTGTTGGGGTTTGGGTTTCTGCTCAGTTCCCATTGATTTAACAACCACGTTCAGAAACTGAAGTCAAGATTCCTATTGGTGTGAATGGACTTTACATCCAATTCTGATTTAACTTCAAACCAGCTATCGGGGCAGGAGCTAATGTGGACTTTATACAAAATGCAGGATTTTTTCACTAGTATTGATGGGCAGCATGCCCAATTCATTGATTTGGGCTTTGGAAAATAGACCTCGGTACAGATTAATATCTAGACCTAAGAAGAAGCTTATCTCCTTCCAATTGCCCCATTCTTCCTACTGTGACATTTCCGCAAGGTGTTGCAGAAATTATGGTAACGGTGCAGGTGGGGTATGCTGGCAGCCCCACGGATGGTCTCTTTTTGTTGTTTCAGACTCACAGGGGATATCAGTCAATCTTCAGGATACAATTAGATACAGGTTTTGCATTTGTATTTTTCATTAGCTCTCTGATGGCCTTTCAAAGGGAAGAAATACTCTGAAAATGGGCTGCACAAATACTCTATTTTCCATCTGGAGAGAGGAAGTGGTATTTTTTTATGCCTGTGATTAGTCTGCAGTAATTTGTTTGTTTGCCTGTTTGCTTCTTCCTCCCCAAAGTGAAAACACAGACAATTCTGTTTTGCTGCAACCTGTAATGCAACCTTTTGTTTTTATGCCTTGGTAATTGAAGGTTTAAGTTACTGCTGCTACAGCCTTTTTCCCAACATTAATCCTGTAATTAATGCTCCCTTGCCCAAATGGTAGGGGATTTGAGCTCCAGTCTATAGGAGAGTTTCTTGATCACCATACGAGAGAGAAAGTGACCCTGCGGTCCCTCCTACTGCGGCATTTCTCTGGCTTGGGCTATTTCAATATTCACTCAGCTAGAAAGTGAGCATACGGCAGATTCTCCAGCCTGATGGTTAGGGCATGCGTTTGGGAAAGAAAATCACTCAGTTCCAGTCCTTGCTTCAATGAACCTGACATTGAAAAGCTGACAGTGAAAGCAGCTTTATTAATATTGCCAGCTCAGAGTGTTCAAAAATCATGTGTCAATCTCCTAAGCGTTTAGGTAGTAGAAAACACAGCTGTATCTTTGGCTTTTTTAAATTTCCCTTTTGGGTTGTAGCTTTCAAGAGACAGGTTTTCAAACTTCAGCTTATGACCAGGGCTAGGAAAAGCTAGCATAAGTCCTTCTCCTCCCTTCACAATAATCCCTATAGAGGGAGTTTTTCTCCTTGTTTTATTCCAGCGGCACCTTTGTGCCTCTCAGCAGAGTAAACAACCTGGTAATGAAGGCTCTTCCAACTCCAGGGCAAAAGGATCACCTCCTTCCTAAAATCCTTGCCTCCAAAGTGGATTTCATACCTTCCTGTTGCTCTGGTGCTGAATTCCACTCACAGATTTAAAAAGAAATAACCTTGAAATGTCTTTTACACTTTTAGCACTATTTCAGCCTGGAATGATTGCTTATATTTAGCCTGCAGCAGAACCTGACCAGATTTGCTCCCAGCAACCTCGTTTGAGCATCATTGTCAGGTTATTTTTTCTGCTTTCTCTCGCTATATCAATATTGAACCAACCACTTGCCATTAAACGAACAGGTCTCTCTTGACCTAGAATTTAAATTTCAACCTTAACTCATTGCTTGGAAAGATTCAATTGTGCTTCTCGGTTAAAAAAATCTTAGATGAAGATGATGTAAAGGGTATCAGAGCCTATGGGGATGCACCAGAACAAAAGGCAGAACCATTGTAGGACAGTTTGAGCACTCCATTAGGTGGTCAGGTAACAAAGGCTGGGATCAATTTTAGCTGTCGGCTCTACCTGCTGCTCCTGGGTAACCCTACCCGACATTAACAACACCAGCCGGTAGCTGCTCATGTATAATGCATCTTTACTAACTTGCAGTGAAAGGCACAAAGCGTAACACACGTGAGCAAGGTAAGAGAGGGGGCAGAGGAAGGAGCCAACCTCTGCTGGTGTTAGCTGACCTGACTCGCTCTTGAAGCCTCCCAGGGGTGCTCTGGTCACATCCTGGCGACTGCAGAGACAGAGTTGGGTTTCTCCCACAACCCCTGCCCTGAATACCAGGTCTGATCCTGAGAACATCTCTGCCAGCTTTGTGCGGTGCTCATGGGCTCATCGCTGCATGGGGACAGGGGAGATGATTTGGGGAAGACGCCGTTCTGCTTCTTCACAGTTCTGCCATTAACATTGTAGAAACAGGGTCTGGAGACAGGACAAGAGGGAATGGCCTCAAGCTCCACCAGGGGAGGTTCAGGCTGAACATTAGGAAAAAATTCTTCACAGAAAGGGTCATTAGGCACTGGAACAGGCTGCCCAGGGAGGGGGTTGACTCGCCTTCCCTGGAGGTGTTTAAGGGACGGGTGGATGAGGTTCTGAGGGACATGGTTTAGAGATTGGTGGGAATGGTTGGACTCGATGATCCAGTGGGTCTCTTCCAACCTGGTGATTCTATGATTCTATGATTCTATGGAGGCAGTTAAACTAGCATTATTTTTAATTTAAAAGCAAAATAATCATCCTTTGTAAAAGCAGCAGGGAATACTCCCTTATTTAGAAATATAACATGAAATGCGAGAAGCCTTCCCTTTGCGTCTTGTGGTGCCCAAATAATGAGCTGAATCAGGTTAAAAGAGTGAAGTAGTTAAAAGTAATGTTACTTTTAAGTTCAAGAATTCCTTAAAGAATTCCTACAGAGACCTTAGAGACTGATTTCAAACCAGCTTCAGTATAAAACATAACATGCTCTGGCATGATCCCAGGAGAGACCAGCATCACTTGCTCTTATTTTGAGTTATTGTGTTCAATAAGGTCATGTTGCAGAGATAAGACCATTGCAAGATGCACGACTTCAATTTTGGAAAATAATTCCCTTTCCAATGCTGAATGCTTCATTCTTTGCAGGCTCTGAAGAGCTGAAGAAAATGAAACAGCTTTTAAGTAGCAGTCATACGTGCACCTATGGCCTCCTCATCCCCAGCTGTAACCTTCACATCAGTTAACTGTCGTTCCTCACTTGGCTATTTTAAAGATTGGTCATGCCCATAATCGCGCTGTTCCAGCCCGTGCCTTACTGAATGGTCTGATATGATACAAAGCATGATTCATAAAAGTTTCTTGGAAGTGACTCAAGAGAGATTTGGGATTTTCAAACAGTTTTTCTGAAATTATAATGGCTGTTTATTCACAACAAGAAGCAATTTCAGCTGGGGATGGAAAAGGTCTTAAAGCAAGTTAGTAGAAGTCAGAGAGAAAATGGGGAAACTGGTGTTTTCCTAAAACAATTCAGAGTGGAAATTGCAAAAAACTTTAGAAGGAAAAATATTCCAGTAGATGAGAAAAACACTTTCAAAACAAGAGACTTCCTTTAGACCAGAGACTTCCCAAAGTAGCTTGCTTGCACATAAGCAGGATGGGAGCAGAAGCTGGAGGGAGCTTTACCCCATGGTAGAGGGCAGAGTCAGTGATGGTTGCACTGCCTTTGGGAGCCCCAGCATGGGCTATAATGGAAAAGAGGGAGGGGGTGGATTTTGTCAGCCTGCTCCATCCAGCTGTTTGTGATGACACTGAGCTGCAATGTGAGTGTGGGCTCCTACGCACGCAGCAGTGGGAAAGGTTGAATTCGTGATGATGGGGAGGGTTTTCCTCTTCATTAAAGACCCTAAGGTAATGATGCTTTTTTCATGCCCAGCCCCTTCCCCAGCTCCATGTCTCTCCTCTGGAAGAGCTGCAGGACCTCAATGTCTTTCTTGTAGGGAGGGGCCCAAAACTGAACCCAGGATTTGAAGGGCCTTGACATGTAAAGGGTCTTTCAGATGGGGATGTACCATTGTCTTTCCCCTCTTCACCACCACTAATTGTTAGTGGGAAAGGACCGTTTTTCTTGTGATAAAGCTGACCTTGCATCTCTTGTCTTGTAAACAAGCTGGTGAATAATGGGTGAATCCTGAATATCAGTTGTAACTTAAGGAGAGAGGCTGGAGAAAGGTGGTGAAGGAGGGGAGCTACTGTCTTGTGTAGCTGACATTGGGCACCCCAGCTCCTTGCAGGCAGTGGGTGCTCAACACCCAGCCCTGCACATTTCCTCTGCAAAAGTGGCTTTGCTGCAGTTGTGCATGCCTCTCACATGGTTTATTGCTAATAGAGTGAACCTTCCCCACAGGAAATATTGCAGCAATCACCTTACAAGTGGCCAAGACCGAGCTGTAAAGTTTTCCAAGGCCGCGGCTGCATAAATAACACATTGCAAATGCTCAGTTTAAAGCCTGTGGAGCCATAGATGTTCCATGGGGCCAGAAAGCAGAGAGAAGCAAGGTTGAAGCTCAGCTGATTTCACAAACATAGGAACCAGGAGGTCTTGGGCTCTATTTACCCAGCTGGAAGCAGGCTTCACATCTATTTATTCCTAGGTTTTGCCTCAGGTGCCTACTCTCCCATTAGGGCTAAATAGCCAGAAAATACCAAATACATCTGAGGTCACTTTTGGCTAATTAACATGGCAACAAGTGCTGATTAATTATTTTGGGCCTGAAATTAACTGAGATAATTTTTGCAATGGCAGAGGCCATGGATTTATGAGCACTCTTCTCCAACACAAACAATACTCTGAAAACCATGTTTATGTAGAAACCTTAATTCACCGTGTAAATTACTACCTGGATTTCTCAGAACTTCAAGAGCAACTATTTTATTTCAGTAAAACACGTGTTTTTATTTCTTTTTACCTGATGGAGAAACTTACCTTACACGATTCAGTGACGTTTACTTGCCTTATCATGAACTCCTCTGCTTAACGTGTTCCTACACGGCAGAGCAAGCTGCAAAACCTTTAGAGACTGAGGTTCAGACTTCCAGAACCACAGAACATCACAGAAAAGATATTGACGTTCCAATGTAAACCTGGTGCCCTCTAGTCATTGATGTTCTTAATACAGAGATCATCACTTTAACAACTTGGTCAGTGAACTACCAGCTTTGGTGGTGGTTCATGGCCCTTCTGAGGTGGGCCTGACTCCTGAAGATCCCCAAAAATCATGGGTAATTTTCCATTATTCCTACATGGAGCAGCTCTGCACTTTACAACGTGTATGCAGTAAGTGTGTACTGCACTTTGTCAGAATGATAAAGATCACGTATGAACACACGGTGATGTTTAAGAACTATCAGACCTGCTGAAACCGAAAGCTCAGAACATGCAACAGAGAGGCCTCTGCCAATGTTAAGGAAACACACAAGCACAATTAAAGGCTGACCAGAGAATGGATTGAGAGCAGGAATATTCACTAAGCAGCTACAAGCAGCTGCCAGTTCTCAAGTCCAGAACTGAGCAATGATGCCCTTAGGACAACAGAGGTTCCCAGAGAAGGAAAGATCACATAGGTCTTAGTGTGCTGTAAACCCAGCAAACCCTCTCAAACCCAACTTAAAATGATGTGGTTAGGGCTGGGTGACTTGCAGGTGTAGTTATCATATGGACAACCATCCATCCAGCACTCACTCATAACTCTTCCCCTCTCAGCTGCTTTCACCTGGACCACCTCAGGGAGCTGTGGTCCTGTTCCAAGTGGGGTGGCCCCAGTGGGTGCCAGATACTCTATCCAGCTGCTCTGGTGGGGTAAAAAAGCTTCAGGTCCCTACAGAGGTTTGCACATAGAAACAGAGAGTGTGAGCAGCACTGTCAGCTACCTCCTACAGTAGCCCCGGAGATTTCATCCAGGGTGACTCTCTACAGCTGTTGCTACTTCACTCCAGCCCACCCTGTGTCAAAGTGAAGGCAGAAAACGCCTTCCCTTCACCAAGGTGCATATCTGACCTGCATTAAACCCTGATGATAAGTATGATCACTCCATACAACCTATCTCATGCAATTTTTTCCTTATTTAGCTTTTCCCTTTTGCCCATTTCATAGGATTGTTTTGTAAATGATTATTGTGTCTTACAAATGCTGCCCAGAGGGACCTCATAAAAGTTCATCACTAAACCTTCTTAAATGGCAAGTTTTCTCCCCCTCCTCTTTTTCTTTTGCTTTGAGTTGAGGGGAGCTGGCAGGCCTGGCTGTTGCCCAGAGCCGAGAAGTATTAGAACCAATCTGGCAGGAGGCTTCTCCTCCTTGATTGGTCTCTCCTCAAATGAAAATTTATGTGACTTTGCTGGAACTTCATTAAGTGAATCACACAATTAGTAAAAAGGTGTGTGTTGCAGAGGGTCTTTTTACCCCTGTGGTGACAGAAGCTGAAGTACCACAGCTGTCACACGGAAGTGGTCCTAGAATCATAGAATAACAAGGTTGGAAGAGACCCACTGGATCATCGAGTCCAACCATTCCTATCTATCTTATGGTGGATGATGCTGATGCAGGCAGAAACCTAAGAGAGGACTCCACAACCCAGAGTCCTTGGGACAAAATCCCAAAAGTAGTTTGTGACAAAGTCAAAAACACTGACACATTTCATTCCATTTAATGGGCATCATCTGGAAATTCCTGACCATATGGAGTGATCAGTATCCCCATCAGGGCAGCCTACACAGGGTAGCAGTTAGATGCCACGAGCCCATGTTCTCCACATATTTATATCCAAGTGTGTTATTCCACTTTCCATCCTGCTTAGATCCTTTTTGCACCAGCAATGTGCTTAGGCAAGTGATGGAGTTCCTGTCCCTGGAGGGATTTAAAAGCCAAGGTTGGGAGCCTGCAGCACTTCAACAGGTATTTTTGGGAACTTGTCCGTTCCCCTTCAAGGGAAACAGTTGTGAAACTGCTGCCATTTAAGGGACATGGTTTAGTGTTTGATAGGAATGGTTGGACTCGATGATCCGGTAGGTCTCTTCCAACCTGGTTGTTCTATGATTCTATTCTATGATTCTATGATAATTTAGCTGTGTAAAAGATTATTTTCAAAGTCTGTAACTTCTTCTGTGTCCTGTGTTCAGTTCTGGAGTCAGATGCAGTACTTAGGGATCTGGTTCAGTTGTGGACTTGGCAGCGAGCGGTTTGTGGAGTCAGGGATCTTCAAGGTCTTTTTCCAACCTAAACACTTCTGTGATTCTGCGTACATGGCTGCCTCCTGTCCTGCCCCAGAAGGAACAAGTAACATGGATCCTCAGACAAGAGCATTGTGTTAAGTGCTTTGTTGGGAGCTAACACAGACTGAAGTCTTCTGCTTGGTTTCCCCTGCCGTGTGATTGCTCCAGCCTCCACGTTATGCTTTGCAGTCCTGTTATTCCAGAGCTGCTTTATAATATATTGTCCCATGAGTTTCGTCCCAACACATGTTCTGCAGCTTGTCAAGTTTTTCTTTGGCTCTTCCCCTATGACACCCTTTCCATTTTTGTTGTTTTTTTCTCGGAGCTTTTCGTATGTAATCATAGCTAAATCCTTCCCAGGTCTCATCATCTATTCTGCTGCTTCTGCCCTATTTCATGTGAAGTCTGAGCTGGCTTTCTCACTGGATGCATCAGTACATTGTCTGAATATTTCTTAGCACCTAATGCATTTTATTCTCAGCTGCATGCTTGAGGGAAACCATCACATTTCAGGCAGTCTCTCTGCTGTCCCACTGCATGCCATGATAGCATGAAAAACCCTGTTATATAAAACAGATTCTTAGCATTTCGGGGACCCAGAGTGACCTGTGCAGAGCAGCAGATGTCTGTGGAGTCAGTTGGTCATTTCAGTTTTCTCAGTTAGCAACAAAGAGAAAAAGGATCACCAAAGAGCAATTGACCCCAAATGTTTTAGGTCTGCATGAATCACTTCCTTAAAAAAGTGCTTGTTTGTCTTTGGCTCCTGTTATTTTCAGCCTGCTGGGACTTAAAATTCAGTGTAGTCTTCAAACACCGACACCTCAGGTTGCCAAACACTTTTATGTCATGAACTGCACTTTGAACAGTGATGTTAAAAGTGATAACAACTTGCTAACTCTTAATTAGGACTAGACAAGACGGTAATGATGAATTTAGGTTGATCGTATCTCAGATCACAAGCTCAGGCTTTGGACAGAGGCTGGAAAGCCTCATTGCTTGGTAGGTACTTGCTCCCTGATGATGCCACAATAAATTCAGAGTCAGACCATCAGCACACCTGTATTTATGTGACATTTGCAGCTGGTTGTGAAAACCAACTTTAAGCCCTTGCATACTTTTTAAACCCAAAGAACTGCCTGTAACACCAGACAGGCATTTGTCTATGGAAAGTCCTTCACTGACCACTGAACTCCACACCTGGCATGGAAGGTATAGCAGCAATAGCAGATTGCTCCACATTTTGCTTGGTTTGTGATTAATGCACAGCGGAACTGGGGAATCAAGCAGACCTATAAATAGCAGATTTTCTATATATACCTAAGCCTCCTTTCCATTAGACTGCCTGTGAGGAAAACAGAGCTGAAGCTTAACGACTTCAGACCCTGCTGAGAAGACACAATGAGCTGACCAAAGCAGTGAGACCTCCTTTTTTGTCTCTCAGAAAGGGCCGTAGGTGTCAGGTAGGCTCTGTGGACAGGCAGGACCTGGGTGCTGCCCATCCAGATGCAGCTGGAGGTGGTATCCTTCAGCCAGGAGGAGGGTGTACACATGGATGTGCAGAGGTTCAGAAGTGGCTTGGTGACAGCCAGCCCCTGTGGCTGCCTCTGCAGGCAGGGCCGGTTTGGCTTGCCCCAGTTTGCCATCTTGCTCTCAGAGGGGCAGGGGTGGGTGGACCTGTGGGCTGGGATTAGCAGGGAGCTCTCCTTCATCAGCCCTTTTCCTGTGCTGCTCCAGAACTGGGGACAGAAATAGAAACCAAACTGAAATCCGGAGTTCCTGGGTGGAAGGTGGTGACTATAGTCTTTCTTATTTTGGATGGGAAGAAGAGAAGTTGTTTGAGTAATAGATGTGGACCTGGGCTCTGAGTGTATACAGCCTGTGGTGCCCAGCCTGGGCTCCAGTGGCTGTGGTCACCCACACACCCTGTGACAAGGGAGAGAAAGGGAAAGATTTTTGGATGGAAGTTGAAAAACTGCTTAATGTGTCAAATGGAAGGAGGAAATTGAGTTTGCAGGGAAGGAGGAAGAGTGAATGTAATAAAGGTGAGGGGCTATTAGCAACTCATCCTTGGAGCACTGGACTGTGTGGGTTTCTATGGTTTTGAGGGGATGGATGTACTCCAGCAGGCTCTGACCTCACCAGGTCCCTCATCTAGTTTGTTCCTCTGGCCCTACAAGCCCAGGGTTCACTTTCTTCTGGTTCCCTTTGGAAGAAAGATCTTTGAATGCACTTAGGACAGTGATGGGCTGGAGAGAGACGGGGACAAATCCACAAAGTGTAATGTGTGCATGTTATGGTGCATAAGGAGGAGTGGAGAGCACCCATGGCAGCTCCCTCCTAGGAGGACAGTTCTCATCTTTGCATGTTTTCCTCTCCAACTTGGCCAGCTGTTTTTGCAGGTCTGGTAGGAGCTACATATCTGGAGCAGCAATGTCTTGATCTGGGCTGGCATAGGTGATGGGCCAGAAATGGGGAGGAGACATTCATATTTTCAGGGCCAGGTTGGATGAGGCTCTGAGCAAGCTGATCTTGTTGAAGGTGTCCCTGCTCATTGCAGGGTGGTTGGACTGGATGACCTTCATGGTCCCTTCCAACCCAAAGCATTTTATTATTTTATGCACATGTGTGTGCTCACACATAGTTTAAGCTCATGACCTTCACCTGGTTAAGAAGCCAAAGTGAAGAGGCATGGAGGAAAGGTTCACAGATCTGTAGCCAGGGCTCAATGGTGGCTCTGGTGATGTTGTTTCACAGGAGTGAGTACATAATATTGCATACTTACATGTTTAAATCAGTCACAGCCCCTTTGCCTCCTCCACGTGCAGATCCCATCAATAGCAGCTTTATGCAGGCAGGAACATAACCTGGGGACTCGAGCCCCAACACGGTGTCAGGGGAAGTTAGTGCAAATTGCTGCATCGGCTGGACTTTAAAGCAAGGAGTGATATCACTCTTAAAATAAGAAACCTAACGTAATGTGCTTTAATAGCTGAATAATTGCTATGAGCAAAGAAGGAGGCTTTTGTGCAAGAGGATCAGTGAAAGCCAGGAGTGAGTGCTCATGACATCACAGCAGCGTACAAGAGAAACTTTATTCTCATAGCTCTGCTGAAGTGGTTTGTCAAGCTGCCAGCCCCAGATAACTCAGTGGGAGACATTAGAGAAGAGTTAATAAGATGATTGATTTACAGCTGGAAAGAATTAAAGAGTCTGAACATTGACAGACTGACATTGTTTGAAAGGTTCACAAGAAGCCTCCCCCACTTCTTTCTAACAGAAGGTCAAATGCTTCCATCAGTCTTCTGCACACAGATTGGGAGCCTGCAGCACTCGAACAGGTATTTTTGGGAACTTGCTGTTAGTTCCCCTTCATGGGAAACAGTTGTGAAACTGCTATCATCCTAATATAGATGTGTTAAAAAAATGATCTTCAAAGTTTACAACTTCTTCCAAGTTCTCATTCAGTTCTGGAGTCCTCAGTACAGAAAGGACATGGAGCTGTTGGAACGAGACTAGAGGAGGCCACAGAGATGATCCGAGGGCTGGAGAACCTCCTGTATGAGGACAGGCTGAGAGAGTTGGGATTATTCAGCTTGAAGAAGAGAACGCTCCAAGGACACCTTAGAGCAGCTTCCAGTACTGAAAGGGGCTCCAGGAAAGCTGGAGAGGGGCTCTTGATCAGGGAGTACAGGGTTTCAAGCTGAAAGAAGGGAGATTGAGATGAGATTTTGGGAAGAAATGCTTTGCCGTGGGTGAGGGTGGGGAGGCCCTGACCCGGGGTGCCCAGAGCAGTGGTGGCTGCCCCATCCCTGGAGGGGTTAAAGACCAGGTTGGATGGGGCTTGGAGCCCCTGATCCAGTGGGAGGTGTCCCTGCCCATGGCAGGAGGGTGAAACTGGATGGGCTTTGAGGTCCTTTCCAACCCAAATCATTCTATGGTTTTGGGAGAAGTGGTTTTAAAATATTTTATTTTAAATTACCAGCTGTGGAACAGATCCAAACCCTTTATGAAACTTCTGTGTTTCTCACTGCTGGATTTGCGTGCAGTCTGCCTTCTTTACTTGTTAGGAAAAATTGTCAACTTTGTCTCAACTCTGTGTATGTTTTTACGGTAGTTTGCAGGCACAAGGGGAACTAAAGGTCCTTTCACAAGTTTTGGAATCGGTCCATCATATGTTTTAAGAATTTACTTTGTAAAAGTCCTTGTTAAGATTGAAATGCATGATTTACTGTTGATAGAAACAGAATCCTAGGCACAGTGCATTGTGTCTTTGCAAAGAAACCACCTTTATTCCCAGAGAGAAACTTCTCAGGCATGGTGGTAGAGTCAGCTCCAGGAGGTGTTTGCACCTCAGGTATATTTAGCAAAAAGGAAACACATTAATTGGATGTATTTATTGAGAGACAGCACTTTAAAGTTTTCAGTCGCTCATAGGAGTGGTTAAGAATAGGTTTTTATTTTTAATGACTTCATGGAATAATAGAGTGGTTTGGATTGAAAGGAACCATGAGGGTCATCCAGTCTAACCTCCCTGCACTGAGAAGGGACATCTTCAACTTGATCAGGTTCCTGAGAGCCCCATCCGGCCTGAGCTTGAATGTTTCTGGGGATGGAACAGCCACCATGACTCTGGGCAACTTGGACCAGTGTTTCACTACCCTCAGCATAAAAGTTTTCTTCCTAGTATATAGTCTAAACTTCTTCTCTTTTGGTCTAAAACCATTACCCCTTGTCCTTTTTCTTTTTTCTGCCCTTCTAAGAAGTTTTCCTAATGTGTTTCTTATAAGTTCCCTTTAAGCATTGAAAGGCCACAATAAGGTCTCTGTGGAGTCATCTCTTCTCCAAGCTGAACAACCCCAACTCTCTCAGCCTGTCTTCACAGGGGAGGCACTCCAGGTCTTTGATAATTTTTGTGGCCTCCCCTGGATCCACTCTAACAAGTTGTGCTGAAGGCTTCACAGCTGGACCCAGTATTCCAGGTGAGGTCTCACCAGAGTGGAGCAGAGGGGCAGAATGCCCTCCCTTGCCTTGCTGGTCCTGCTGCTTTGGATGCAGCTCAGGACACGGCTGGCATTCTGGCACACACTACGGGCTTATATTGTGCTTCTCATCCACCAGAAACCCCCAGGTCCTTCTCTGCAGTCCCACTCTCAATCTCTTCATCCCCCAGCCTATATCAATACTGAGGGTTGCCCCAACCCAAGTGCAGGACCTTGCACTTTGCCTTGTTGAACCCCATGAAGTTTTTACAAGCCCACTTCTCCAGCTTGTCAAGGTTCCTTATGTTAGATCTGTCAGTTCTACAGTAAACAAGGGACAATTCTGGCTTTCAGGAACCTTTCATGGGCTTCCAAAGACATAAAACTACTCACTACAAACTGAATTTGATTCAGATGATCCATGAAAAAAAAACCCTCATAAATGCATGTGCAAGCTGAGAATAGTGATGTAAGATGTAATGAACAGAAATAAGAAGGATCTGACATTTTAGATACAGAGGGGAAAAAAGGAAACAAGGGCAAGCAGCAGCAATGCACACTCTGAGGTAACAACAACTATAGAAACATTACGTCCATAACTTCACTTTGTTATTGAAGCCACTTAAGAAAGTGAGTGTCTGCAAACCAGCAATGAGATTGATGGACTTCAGTCTCTCTCAGGAAAAGAATGTAAACTCCCTGTTAGCTTTCACATGAGATAATATCGAACTGTTTGGACTTTGGAGATAAATGGGAAGGAGT
Organism: Piaya cayana; assembly: GCA_013389865.1. Taxonomy (NCBI): domain Eukaryota; kingdom Metazoa; phylum Chordata; class Aves; order Cuculiformes; family Coccyzidae; genus Piaya; species Piaya cayana. Next base: position 105,652 of record WAAB01005887.1, read on the forward strand.
GAGGCAAAGTGAAGAGGGAGAACAGAAGAGATTTGTCAAAAGCCTTTTGGTGTTTGAATTTGGCAGACTCTGTAGCCAGCTGAGTTCTACCAAGAGCTCCTCTCTTTATTTAAGGCGTATTTAGATCTTATCTTCCTCAGACAAACTCACTGCTGTGTCAACAGTCTGTGAGTTAGCCCAATCTTTGGAGACGTGTGGAATAATTCTGCTAAAAGAGTGTGCTAAAACCCAACAAAACAACCCAACAACAATTCCTGTTCAAAAAAGTATCCTCAGTTTTACTGTAATGTATGCTAACGTGTCAAATTGATTTCATTTCCTCCTTTGGAATAAGGGCAAAGTGATAGATGTGATGGCTTTGAGGCTTTTGACAGTGTTTGCATTGATGCTTTCATAACTTAGGATGGTGCTGTCTGGAGGAAATGACTGTTTGAAAGATGTAATTTGGATATACACTTGGTTGAAAACAACTTATCAGAGAAAAACTGATCTTAACAAACCAAGCACCTGATTAGGAATCTAGCAATGTAACATCCAGTAAAACCTGTAAAATGATACATTTAAGAAGAATACAAATGTGTGAGTACCACATCAAAATTAATTGTGCGAAAAACAGCATGGTGTAAAAGTGGATCACAAGCTCAACATGGACCAGCATTGAAATATAACACCAGTTCTCAGTCAAACCTCATTTGGGGTTGTATGAAGATAATTTATTTGCTTTCTTAACACTTTGAGGTCTTGTCCAAAAGCCCTTAATACATTAGTATTGTAAAAAAAATACAGGGACATATTAGAGGCTGGAGGTAAGAAGACCAATGCGAGGAGCAGGAGGGACCGGCTGCTGAGAGCAGCTGAGGAAGGTGAAGGTGTTTGGCCCAGAAGAGAGGAGTGGGATGGAACTCCATGATGGCAGGAGATGTTGTAGGAGATTGCTGAGCTACTGTTGCCTTTGCACTGTGGGAAGGAAAACCAGGCAGCATTACTGGGGTTTCTGCAGACAGCAGAGGAGTTGTGAGCAGCTGAAACTCTTCCCTCTCTCTGAAAAACTTCTTAAAGTCTCTGGCAACCAATGACACGACAAGATTAAATAGCAGGAAGATGCCAGGGGAGGATTGGGCTGGACATTAGGGAAAGGTTCTTACCCCAGAGGGTGGTGGAGCACTGGAACAGCTCCCAGGGAAGCAGTCACAGCACCAAACCTGACAATATCCCAGAAGCATTTGACCAACACCCTCAGGCCGACAGTGTGAGTGTTGGGGTGTCTTGTGCAGGGACAGGAGCTGGACTGGATGATCCTTGTGGGACCCTTCCAACTCGGGATGTTCTATAACCTTATTAAAGAGTTCATCACTAGTGTCATTTCTGAGGTGGGCAGCAGTAAGGAGATGTGGGGATGCTGACCCTGGCTCTTGCCCTGGGAGCAACAAGGCCCCAGAAATGGCTGTGAGGTGCCACCAACAGCAAGTGACATGGCTCTGTCTGCCCAGCTCCCAGTCACTGAAATCAGCAGGGAAAGGGCAATCCCAGAGTTATCTACCCTGGACCATTTTTCCAAGACAAAAAAATGGGGCTGTGGGAATAGGTACATGCCTAATGTCACAGATCACCTCCTGACTGTAGAGCATATATATGCCTCATAGAATCATAGAACAATTAAGAATAGAAAAGACCTCCAAGCTCATCCAGTCCAACTGTCAACCCAGCCCCACTGTGCCGACTAAGCCATGTCCCAGTGGAGACTCCACCTCTGCCAGGGCTTCACCACTGCTTTGGTAAAGAATTTCTTCCTCATCTCCAATCTAAACCTCTCCTGGAACAACTTGAGGCCATTTCCTTTCATCCTATGACTTGTTACTTGGGAGAAGATCCCAGCACCCACCTCACCACAACCTTCTTTCCAGGGACTGCAGAGAGTGATGAGGTCGCCCTTCAGCCTCTTCTCCAGGCTAAACGGCCTCAGGATCATCAGCTGCTCCCAGAACCACTGGGCTCCAGACCCTTCCCCAGCTCCTTGCCCTTTCTGGACACACTCCAGCCCCTCACTGTCCTGCTTGGAGTGAGGGGACCAAAACTGAACCCAGGATTTGAGGTGCAGCCTCACCAGTGCTGAATACAGGGGAACAATCAAGGACATCCTTTATCCAGGGTATTTTCTTAATATCGATTTATTTGTATTGAAAATAGTTTTATTTTTTCTCACACTATTACTTTTATGTAGTATTTTCTAACCACAATGGAACTTCTTCTTTCCTTGTATCCTGCTTGGGTTTCAGTGTTTCACTGTTCTGGAGAGGCGAGCTGTGATCACTGGGGGATCAGGTAGCCCTTTCAAAAGCCAGACTGATCATTTTTTCTAAAAGTAAAAGTCAGACTAAAAGACAAACCAGGGGTGGGAGGCACAGAAAGATTATTGCTAAGAAGAGCAAAATGGGGGTAAAATGTCGGGCTTTTAAAAAGTCTCTCCCCTAATGACACAGTGATCTCTGTCCACAGATGACAGAATAAATTAAGAAGTATTCCTGCCAGTTTTAAAGATCCTGCTGTAGGAAATCTAAGGTTGCTTAATGGACTGGAATACAATCTCCATGTTTTCAGTTTCCTCCATTTTACCCAAATCCTTCACTTCAGTAATTAAAGGATAATGAGCCGAACAGTTTCCCCTTTATAACCAACCTTGCTGGGTAGAGACTCAAAATAATAGTTAAAAAAAAAAAATCCTGTCTCCTGGACATGTCTGAAGATAACAATGATATCCTTTACTGTCTGTCTCTGGGATTTCCTTGCTGCCATCTATCAGTCAGCTACCAGACCATAAGGATGTGATGAGGGATCAGTGAAGAGGCTGCCCTCATGCAGGATGATCTCTCACAATCCATGTTCCCCACACAGTCACAATCTCCCGCCTAGGAAATGGGTTTGGATGCATCCACGTAGAGAGCAGCATTGATTAGCTAGAAAGAAAAATGGGCCAAGCCTCATTACAGAACTTCTTAAACTTTTCTTGACCTCTGTTTGATGCAATCACCTCCTCTATCAACTCACCTGCCCAGCTGGTGACCAGGACCTGGGAAAGGCAAGGCTGGTATTAGCTGAGAATCACAAAATCAGGGAATCATGAAATGATTTGGATTGGAAAGGACCTCAAAGCCCATCCAGTTCCACCCCTTGCCATGGGCAGGGACACCTCCCACTGGATCCAATTGCTCCAAGCCCCATCCAACCTGGCCTTGAACCCCTCCAGGGATGGGGTAGCCACCACTGCTCTGGGCAGCCTGGGCCAGGGCCTCCCCACCCTCACAGCAGAACATTTCTTCCTAAGATCTCATCTCAATCTCGCTTCTTTCAGCTTTAAACCACTCCCCTTCTCTCCCTGCACTCCCTGATCAAGAGCACCTCCCCAGCTTTCCTGAAGCCCCTTTCAGTACTGGAAGCTGCTCTAAGGTCTCCTTGGAGCCTTCTCTTCTCCAGGCTGAAGAACTCCAGCCCTTTCAGCCTGTCCTCATATCATCTCCATGGCCTCCTCTGGACTGGCTCCAACAGCTCCATGTCCTTCCTGTGCTGAGGACCTCAGAACTGAAAGAAGAAATACAGGAAGGGGATTTTTCACAAAAGCTACATTTTCCACATTTTTTTTAAATCTGATGGTAAACCCATAGCAGCCCTAATCCATTCAAGCAGGAAATCTTTGCTAAATCTCTGTGTTCAAATGCACATGGATGGATTCACCCCACTGAGCTCTAGACATTTTCTTGAGGAAAGGCAATGGTTTTGCCCTTTGGTACCTGTCCCCAGCAGAGACACGCAGATGTCCCCAGCAGGCAACTCCGTGATTTTCCAGAGCTGCTCTGCCTTCTCCATGACCAGGCCCAGCTTTCTCCTACAAGGAGCTTGAGCGCCTTTGAGCGTGTTATTGCCAAGAGCTGGGCTTGGAAAAGGGAGTCGTGTAGCCAGTGTCGATAAACACAGATCAGCATTGGGGATTTTGAAGGGGTGAAGCTTGCTTTTTCTGCTTTTCTTTTTAAAAATGCCCAACATCTATCCTCTTCCCTCATCGCTATCTGCTGCCCCTGGCCAATGAGGGTGTAAATAAATTGGTTATGACTTTTTCCAAGCAGTAAAGTTCTTTCCCCCCCAACCCCACCCTAAAGAAACACAGCAGTATCTTATTAGCTTTCCCTGCTGGAGTTTGGGAGATTTTTTCAGAGCCATAAAATATTTATTTTAGGTTTTTTTTTTCCATTAGGTCTTAATTCTTAATATTTTATAAGAAGTTAAATTATCCAGGAGAACTGAGCTTGGGAAAAACAAACCAAAAAGCGTTTGCCAACATAGCAGATGACCATCAAGAGCAGACGGCAAAGAATGTTTCTGAAGGAAAGGATGGAGCACAAACTTCAAAAAATCAGAGATGTTATTTTTCTCTCAAAAAGAATCCATTTTAAGAACTCTTTATGAGGGAGTCCAGGGACAGGACAAGGGGGAATGGTTTTAATCTGGAAGAGGAGAGATCGCGATGAGATCTTAGGAAGAAATGTTTTGCTGTGAGGGTGAGGAGGCCCTGGCCCAGGTTGCCCAGAGCAGGGGTGGCTGCCCCATCCCTGGAGGGGTTCAAGGCCAGGTTGGATGGGGCTTGGAGCCCCTGATCCAGTGGGGGGGTGTCCCTGCCCATGGCAGGGGTGGAACTGGATGAGTTTTGAGATCCTTTCCAACCCAAACAATTCCATGGTTCTATGTCTATGAAGTGAACAGATTGAGATTCATTTACACTACTTTATCTTTCATCCAGAAGTAAACAGTACTCCTTAACCTATGTTTTCAATGCTACCTCCTTTTCTGAGCCCCACTCAGCTCCCAGCTCAATGTGGCATTATCCTGCCACCCCAGCCCTGCCCCCACAGCACTCTGTGCTTTGTACCCTGAACACTCAGGTACAGGTTCAGCCTGTGATCCTCAGACTCTCTGCTCAGACTGTACTGGCCAAAAAATCCCCTTCATTTAAAAGTAAAAGCTCCAATGCACTTCTGTCTGTGCTCCGCTGTGAGGGTTGATATGCCAGATCATCCAGCCTCCTGCCCCAGATCCCACAGGTGTCTGTATGTCTCTTGGCTCAGCCAGCAGTGAGTGGAAGGGGGGACTGTGAGAAAGAACCTGAAATGACTGAAAATGGGAAATGAGGGACGTATTTTATTAAGGTAAAGCTACCAATGAAAGAGGTAAACTGTGCAAAAGCTGCTCCAGATGCTGTCTCATGTGGGACTCAAGCATGGCCAGCACACAGGGTGACCTGACAGGGCACGAGTGTCACTTATGGGCAACCTTGGGACAGGGAAGGAGTGAGAAGTGGCCACAAGCTGTGGCCCAGACATGGTACATGGAGGACAGTAAGTGAATGGCAGCATGGATGTGAGGAGGGACCTGTGGGAATGCACAAACCAGTGCCGGCTCACTCCAGATGAAGGCCAGCAGGGGAAAGCCAACCCTGGTGCATTTCAGACTATTTAACTACAGAAAAATTTCTCCCATGACCTGCCTCTCTATCAGGATGAATCAAGCTCTTTGATGACACATCCAGAGCATCACGGTGCCATGAGATGTCACTTAACTGTCCACACAGAGGCAGCTTTCTGCCTCCCCTTTTGCTTGTGCAGAGGCTGGAAGAGAGCTACGACCCAGGGAGCAGCACTCAGCACTTGCAGTTAATGACTGATGAACACCACTATAATGCGGTGTGGAGGGGTTAGAATTTGCCATAACCTTCCTCATTAATGACACATAGTTAAAGGTCATTAATTATGAACTTACTTGTCAACATTAAGATGTTTTACTGTACAAAAGGCAAAGATGGGCTGGATGCACAGAGCTGAAAGTTCACCCTTTCCCTTGATGAACAAGTCACCCTCTCCCAACACCATCTCAATCCCCACCCCCTCCTCATCCCCCAGTTTGGGAAATAATTTGCATTCTTCCTCTTAAAGCTTTAATTGGAGAGGAGAACAAATGGAGTCCCAGGCAATCTGAACAAACCTCATTACTGTCTGAGGGCTTGTTTTGAATCAGCGTCCATCAAAACAACAATCGCAATGCCCTGGCCCAGCACCAAGACTGCACTGGGAGGGCTGGTGGGAGAGACGGGGGTTTTGTTCTCCAGGAGCCAGTTGTGCACCTTTAATGATGACCATTGCAGCCAGCTCCCGGCTGATTGCTGCACAGCCCAGTGCGTCCTTTCCTACATTAAAGCCCTTATTACCCAGCAGCGGGATGAAAACCACGGGCAGGGACACGCCACCCCTCTGCGCTGCTGCCCACCATGCAGCAGGGCTCCCAGACAATGTCCCGCTTCTGTGTCTGGAGACCACCCGCAGCAGGAGATGCCACTTGCAATTAGGACATATTTGTTTTCTGCCTTGCCTGACTTTGGCCCAGCTGGAGGAGAGCCCCAGTCCAGGCTGGGGTGAGACGTGAGCAAAGCGCTTTGTGGAGAACCTGTTACCAAATGGCTTGGAGTGGCTTCTGCTCCTCTGCATGGGACGACAGAGACTTGCTCAGGGGCACAGGGAGGGCTGCACAAATTTTCAGACAGGCTCTGCAACAACTCTTGGAGGCTTCTTTTTTGTTTTTTTCTCCTGCCCCTTCCCTTCCACTACTCTTCAGCTACCTCTCATTTTCTTTGACAGGATGACCTCCTCTAGGCTCAGCTGTGTAGCTGTGTTCAATGTCTCAGCAAGGTTCACAAGTGAATGTGAGGAGATGGGAAGCTAAGACAGGGCTAAAGATGTGCCTGCCTTTCCCCACTTCTTTATGGAGATCAGCCCATTGACTTTCTTTCCCTCCTCCCTGTCTCACTCACTTAAGTTGCTGCATTATCCCAGGCTGGCTGGTGATTCTTGAATGTGTGAGAAGGATGTAAAGGAAGGAAAGAGAAGGAGTTTGCAGCAGCATCCAAGGATGCTTAGACCCAGAGAACTTGCTTTAATCCCACTTCTGCTTTCTTCCAACTACTAAGAGAAATCTGGTTGGTAAGAGAAAATCAACCACAGATCAGTGTAAGGGCTCAGGCTGCCAGTGGGGCCAGAAGACTTTTTCCGATACATGACCAGCTCTGTGGGAGGACCACTGGATTCATAAGAAGCTTAGGAATAGTCTTGTTAGAGGCAAAAGTAATCATTTCAACAACTTTCTCTGTTTGCTCTTTGTAACCCTTGCTGATATACCGGTCTGTAAGAGCAAAGGAGCTGTGCTGAGAATGCTTTGGGATAAAGATATGGATAGCTTGGGCCATTGTGGGCAGCTCATCACCACCAGGGTTCTAACACAAGTGCCTAGCTGCTATAAAATGGTCTTCAAACAGCCTAATCACAACTGTTTTCTCCAAACATTTACAACCAACAAAATGTGTGTGTGTGT
>WAAB01005888.1:0-12757 GCA_013389865.1 Piaya cayana
AAGAAATGGAAGCAATGTGTAATTACTCTTTTTGGTTCGTATGGTTATTTCGCAAATGTGCTTGTATTTTTGAGAACAAGCTGTTTTACATAAAAGTAAAAAATTGTGTTCTTTGATGTGCAGTGGGTTAGGAATGCAGGCACTAGAAAAGTACAACATAGTTTATGATAAGACACTGATATTGGTTCTCTCTGTGATCGTCACTGTGTTTTCTCTAGATTTTCTGGGGAAATACTGCAATTAAGATTAATGATTAAAGTTTAACAGTTGACCCAAACTTAAACGCAGAAATGATCAGAGGTCAATTGTATTCCCATTTGGTACTCGTCAAAGATATATGGGGTATTTAAAACTTTTAATTTTATTTCTTAACAATTGTGCATGCTGAATTTCTTGGCTCTGGATTCTCAACACTATTGTAAGGGTATGTCCTATGTGTTTAAATTGTGCACTTGGAAAAATTATATGAATAAGCAAGTCAGGGATAGTGGCTTCTAGTAATTATACTTTCTGGCCCAACACTTGAAGAGAAATAGGGAAACTATAGTAAATTATGTTAGAAGGGATTTTGGTGTTATATCCAGTCCTTTAGTATGTGACAACAATATGCCAGTAGGATGAGCCATGATTGAGTTGCCCCTTTCATCCCTGTTGTTCTTAAAGGTAGAGCCTTGGCAATCCCATAAGGAAGTTTTGACAATACTTACCTGGCATTGCTACTGTTTTGCTAAAATGATTCTTCTGATGTCCCTTATTCTCAGGTGCTATAACCCTCTTTTCATGTCTTCCTTGAGTCTTCTTTTCTCTGGGCCACTCAATCCCAGCTCCTTGATTTTTTTTTCCCCTCCTAGGTATCTGATTGTTCACATTGTCTTGTCTGAACTTTCTCCAAATGATCCATAACCTTGAGTTCTTTTACCCGTAACTGGGCATTGTAATTTTACAGATACCTTTCATGACTCCATGTTGTCTTAAAGAAAATGCTTCAACTGTAGTGTTTGCTGTTTTTCATAAGAGAATGACATTTATTTGTTTTAAACTCCTGATACAATAGACTTACTTCATCCTGCTATCAGATATTTGTCATTGACATTTTCTTTTCTGTCTTTGTGCAAGTAATCAATCTTATCTAGAACAAGGACTGTGTTTAACATTATTTAATTACTGATTTTTCAGAATTCTGGAGATTTATCAAATATTTACATTTTAAGCAAGTGCAACATAATACTATCTGCATTCAATAACTTGTTCTCTATTCCATCATTTAAGTTATTAATGAAAATATTGATGTATGCATTGCCACACTGAATTTAAAACTCTTTGGTGAGTTCCAGCTCAGTTTTAAATGTATGAAAAAGCAAGTTCATTTGTTCCAAATGTATGAACATTACAGTCTAAAAAATTCTGGTTTTTTAAATAGGTAAACATTTTAAATAAAAGTATGGAAAAATCTGCTAATTTGATATATCTAAATATCTACAAATCTAAAAAGATGTATGAAAAATTGTTATTATTCAGTAGTATTTTTTATGGAATCATAGAATCATAGTATTGTTTAGGTTGGAAAAGACCTTTAAGACCGTTGAGACTAACCATAAACCTAACACTGCCGGGTCCACCACTCAACCATGTCCGTAAGCACCACACCTACAGTCTTAAATAGCTCCAGGGTTGGTGACAGCCACATCCCTGGGCAGCCTGTTCCACTGCTTAGCAACCATTTGACTGAGAAATCTTTCCTAATATCCAATCTAGTCATCCGGTCACTAGTTACTTGGGGGAAGAGATCAATACCCTTTGCTACAACCTCCTGTCAGGCAGTTGTGGAGAGTGATAAGGTCTCCCCTCAGCCTCCTTCTTCTCCAGATTGAACAACCCCAGTTCCCTCAGCTGCTCCTCATAAGATTTGTGCTCTAGACCTTTCAGCAGCTTTGTTGTCCTTCTCTGGACACCGTCCACCACCTCAATGGCTTTCTTGCAGTCAGGGTTCCAAAACTGAACACAGTATAAGAGGTGTGTTGTCACCAGCGCTGAGTAGAGTGGGACAATCATTCCCCTAGTCCTGCTGGCCACTCTGTTTCTGATACCAGCCAGGATGCTTTTGGCCTTCTTGGCCACCCGGGCACACTGCTGGCTCATATTCAGGTGACTGTCAACCGGCACCCCCAGGTCCTTTTCCACTAGGCAGCTTTCTAGGCACTCTGCTCCGTAAACTTCCTCAGCACTGATTTCAGACTGACAGAACTATAATTCTATGGATCCTCCTTCCAGGCCATCTTGTCAATGGGCATCACATTTCCTAATGCCCAGCCAACTGGGCCTCCCCAGTTAGCCAGGACTCCTAATAAATGATTGAAAGTGGCTTGGCAAGCACTTCTGACAGCTCGCTTTTGGGAGCTCCCAGTACCTTTTCGTGGAATCCATCCAGCCCCATAGACTTATGTGTGTCTAAACGGAGAAGCAGGTTGCTAGCCATTCCCCCTCATTATGGGGCTCCCTTCTGCTCCCCATACCTGTCTCCCAGTTCAGGGACTGCGTACCCAGAGAACAACTGGTCAAAACTGAAGCAAAGAACGCAGTCTTTTCCTCTACTTTGTCACATCCAATAAAAGCTGGAGATTCTTTTTAGCCCTCCTTTTGTTGCTAATGTATTTATAGGAATATTTTTAATTGTCCTTTATGACAGTAGCCAGATAAAGTTCTATTTGGGCTTTGGCCCTCCTTATTTTCTTCCTGTGTGACCTCAGGACAAGTTGTAGTCCTTCTGAGCTGCCTTGCCCCTTCTTCCAAACATCATAAGCTCTCCCTTTTTCCTGAGTTGCAACCAAAGCTCTCTCTTCAGCCAAGCCGATCTTTTCAGCTCATGGGGATGTCCTGCTCTTTTACCTTTAAGATTTCCTCCTTGAAGAATGTCCAGCTGTCCTGTGCAGCTTTGCTCTCTTGGACTGACTCCCAAGGGGCTCAAGCCTGTCTACTATGCTTCTAAACAGGCCAAAGTCTGTCCTCCAGAAGTCTGAGGTAGCAGTTCTGCTGTCACTTCACGATCTCTATGCCCAGGACAAAATTTAAGTTCCAGTAAGATAAATGCTTAAAGAATTATTACATTTTATTTACATATCCTGGAGAGCAATTGTAAAGGATTTAAGACATGTAAGGAGGGAAAGTCTCTGAAGTATTTTGCACTGAATTCTGATTTCTGAATTTTGCGGAAATGAGGAAATAAACCAGTAAACTCTGATTTCTTTCTGGCTTAGTCTCTCACAGAGACTTTATTTTCATAAATTTCAAGTAGTTGGATAAAAAAAAAGACTCCATAATTTTCTTTTTATTTGCTGTTTGTAAATGAAAATCATTGTTAATTTAGGAGCCTGTCAGCTGTAGAACATTTGCCATTTGGCAGCAGCTGTCAGTAGCACTCCAGTTTATTTTACAAACAGATGTTTAATTTGACTTCAATGCCATTGTCAATTTTTGAGGGGGAACAAAGAGAGGAAAAGAATAGAAATAATCACGATAGTAATAATTTGATTTCCTTTCAAAACATAAAGCAGAGTCACTGTTGATGACATCAGAAGTGTTTTCTTTTTATTACTGAATGCTTTAAATGAGGTTTTTTTATAACTACTCATTGCATGGTAGCTCATTTAAAGGAAGTGATTTGTCTTGTATCAGGAACTGAAGGCATTATTTTAATGTAGTGTGCTACATTTTATAAAATATGTATTTTATTTACAAACCAAAATGTCATTCTAGTTCTACAGTTTACACATAAAGAGATTTTTGTCTTTCTATTAGAACTGGGGTACCAGTGGGACCCCTGTCATACAAACATAATGTTATTTACTGTAGTGTAATAGTATTCTTATTTCCCATCAACAAAAGTGAAGGGCAAGTAGGATCTAGTAATGATCAAATAAGATAACGAAAAAAGCTAAGTAACAGAATGTGGTTACCTTTTAATTTTAGTAGCCAATTATTTTATTCAGCATGTGCCCAGTCACTAGGAAACTTTGATAAAATGTGTTAATAGAGTATCTTGGGAAGATCCTCTGTTATTCAAAACATCTACAGACTCAGACAAGAGAGGTGACATTAGCAGTGTGTGGTCTCAGTCCTACACCACTTTGGCAATTCTTAGATTTTATAAAGTCTAAATTAAATTAGCCATAAATAAGGCATTTCTTACTGGTCATTTGCTCATTTTGCTAATTTAATCTGTTCAGGTATTTCAAGACTATGTTTCTATGACTGTATATAAGTAAACCTTCAGTTAAATTTAAGAAACTGCATTGAGTGTGCTGTTTTGCATGAAATTTTCTGTTAGCGAAGTTTTTCTAGCATGCTGAGTTCAGTATTTGCTGAACTGTCTGCATGCCCATAGAAAGTATGCTCTCCATAGAACATTTTACAGTTGAAATTTCAAGCACAGCTATATTTCAGTATGAAATGCAAATGGCTGAATTAACAAAGTGTCAGATTCTGCCATCCTTACTTATATTTAAATTCTTATGTAGATTTAAATATGTTAACTGAGGATTCCCTAAGAATCCCCAGTTAACATATTTATTACATAAATTACATAAGTAAGGGTATCACAATGCAAACGTGATATTTATCTCGATTCTTTTTTCATAAGAAGTGCCAGAAAAAAAATTCTGATTTGTTTTCTGAAAGGACCAACTACATGTATTAATGAATTCTTTAGAAATTATGGAAGGAAAAAAAAAACACCCAGAAATGGAATTGCTCTTCATGTGAACTATTAAATTGATTCTTGTTGTCTTTGTACTTATAACGTTTGACAATTTTTTGAAGGGATTTGGTGAAAGTATTGAAATATTAAATCCAACCAGTAATTGGGTGGGTCATTCCTTTCTTTTCCTTGCAGTAATTAGATACTAACTTTTTCTATATTTTCTACTTCATTAGATATGCATTAAGTATCTTTGCTATCTGAACAGCAGCAGTCTGAATGGTTTTTCCACTGCTTTCCTGAAGAAATGGATTTCTGGCTCAGATAGTTCACTGCTTCAACAGAGTGTAGTTTAAAGTCTTGCAATACACCAGAAAGCACACTTGATTTCTTTAGTAGTTGCTGGATTTTCATTTGCTGCAGAAAGGATAAACTTGCAGGCATAGGGTTCTGTGTCTAGAGGAGGAATCAGCTCTGTTCACTAGGAGGATAAATGAGCTTGGTGCTTGCTCATTGTGCAGACAGTGTGTGTAGCCTGGCAATACTCTTAATTCATTTAAATTCTACAGATTACTCATCATAATGTTTCTTGCTATAGATTTCTCTCAAAGTGGAATATGTACTTGTTCTGCACATGCATAGAAAAAAATGTTTTGGTCTCTCTCATGCTGCAATTACCTTGCAATTGTTTGCTGAAGTAAACATATGATGAGACTAAGAACTCACACAAACTAGAAAAATGTTGCCTACTACTAAGATGATGCCCTGTATAGAGGTAGTACCATTTCATGATGGTTCATAAAGAATTTTTCTTGTTCGTTGGAATTAATTTAGATAGAAAATATTAATGAACAGGCATTTATCTAATATCTCTGAATAAATTATGAACAAACCACTGTCTTGAATATATTGAAGAAACATGAATATCTCTTCATTCTTGCTTGTTTTATTGTAGTAGTAGTATTTCTGCCACACACAGTTCTACTCACCAAGTACTAAAAATATTCAGGCAAGTAAATAAAATAAAGCTAAACTCAGAAGAAGAACCGAATTTCAGATTTCAGTGATATGAGCTTTGTGCACTGTCCTTATCAGTAAGATTGATTCAGTAAAGAGAAAATTTTAAGTGCTGTCATTATAATTTTCTAGTTTTCTAGTGGCTACTCATGCATCAGAAGAAATTCAGGCTGTGACTCTCTTCTGATTAAGTGAAACTGAAGTTGGCAATTTATTTAGTAGAAGGTTGATCAGTTCTCAATGGAGTGTCATCTCACAATCAACAGCAGAATATGATTGCAGGGCATACTTAGGTTTTCAAAACACCCTCAACACAAGTGTATCTGATAACTGTATATTTTTAATTTTCAAAGCATGAATTTTTTCCTGTCTCTCTTTCTGTGAAAATCTTTGGTGGCAGCAAATGTCTCCCCAGCATAAAAGACAAACTCAGGCAGGTGCATCTTATATTTTTTGTCTGGACGATCATATATGTTTTCCTTGTTGCTTCAGTTTCCACATCTAAACCAGTTATTGGAAAAGTTCAAGTTGCGCTGCTGGGTTATCAATCTCAAAAACATATTCAATTCACCTATTTCCCCATATACATATGTGAAGGAGCACCTGTGGTTTTCTCTGCAGTGCCTGATTCCTTGCTCTATTTCCTCCTATATCTCGAATTGCACTTGGTATATCTCAATTATCCATGCAAAAGATCACCCTCTCAGAGTTTCTAATGAAGTTAAGAATCTAATTAACTGCCCTTTTATTCCAAATAAAAGTTGGTAGGGCTGGATTCCAGCTCCTAGCCTATGTCTGCTTCTTAAAGCTGCTAATATGAAGTGTAATTTATCATGTTAATCCTTTCCATTACTACTTACTACTGTTCACAATGCTCCTTTAATAGTTCTATTCAGATGCTCTTCTTGTCCTGATGACTGAGGGAGATACAGACTGCAGCTTTTCCTTAATCTCTGATCCTTTAAGCATAGTTGTAACCATTTCCTCTATGAAAAGATGACCTTTATCTGTGTCAGCAAGACTTCTGGAATCCCACAGAGGTAAAAGACTTCTTGATACTTTTGAGCTTTTTCCTTCTTCCTGCTGTTGTGTGTTGTTTTATAGAAAACGCTTCAAACCACCTTAAGAAGGAACCGTTTACTAGGAACCATTTACTTCTGAAGAGTTTCATTACCCCAGGCAGTTTTGGAGAGCTAATGTATATAATCCTTACACAAATCCTAGAAGCTGTGCTAAAGCACATGGAGGACATGGAGGTGATTAATGGCAGCCAGCACNGGCAGGGGGGTTGGAATCTTTAAGGTCCCTTCTAACCCTAACTGTTGATGTTTCTATGAAATCCATAGTCTGGATAGTCAAATCCAAACAACATGCTGCTGCAGCAGAGGTATGACTAGACTTCATTCTTGACCTTCCTGTGCATGTCTCAGACAATTTTTGATAGATTTTCCTAATGCCCTTTTCTGTACTTTTCAACACTGCTATTTCCTTAAGAGTGTTTCTTCTGATTTTCATGTAGCATTTAACAATTCTTCTTTTTCTATTTACTTTCTTGGTTCTTCTGTTCCTTGCCATTACTGTTTACTTTGTATGTCCCAGGTCTGCTGGTGCTTTAGCTTTTGAATCTTTCTTATCATCCTGTTCAACATCCTGATTCTTACTTCACTGAGCCTTTAGACATCTAATTCACAACTGATCCTCATGAAAATTCCCTTGTTTACAAACCTTTTCTGCACCAATCCTTATTCAAAAATACCCATTGCCAGTGCTGTATCCTCTCCTAACCTAGCCAATAATCTATTGTGTTTCCTTCATACAATAATCTGAATCCAGTAAGATCACAACCTACCCAGCCTTTTGTTGTCTTTAAACATCAGGGATTACTGTAAGTCTATTTGCTGGGCTGGCATGCTTGAGTTGTTCCTTGTGTGTTGTCCCATTTGGGCTCAAGGCATGCATGCCTTGAGCACCATTTCATCAGTAGACTTTGAAATTCCTGTGAACCAAAGATAATTTGTACTGTAATTTTGTACTGAAATCCTTCAAAATCTTCCTCAATCTTTTGTGTAGTTGTTGCTTGTAAATGATTGGACATTGGCCTTCTATTCCCGTATTGATTAGGGCATAATAAAAGAGAACAGTTTACTGAAAGTTGCTGATGCAAATCTGTGGTTTGTTAATATTAATGTCCAGAGAGCAGTAGGAGTATTGGAAGCTCTATGCTTCCTGTCACTATTCCTGGCAGAGTATACTTTAAAATTAGACATTTTATTTGCATCATGATAGGGACAATACATGTGAATATTTGATTTTTATGTTGTCCAAGCAGTTGCTAAGACTTCCCCAGCACAGGCTGAATAGTACAGCTCTGGTATTGACATTTTTATCTATTCAAAGCTTACTGGGGCCAGCTTGTTCCTTTGACCTGTTGTAGGAAATCTGCTGCCAGTGCTACTTGTGTGACGGTTAATCAGGCACATTACTATTGTATTGAATTTGCTCTACAGATTTCCTGCCATTGCATTCTCAAAAAATCTACATACCAAACTTGTGCCAAAATACTTGCTATGAAACTTTCCTGCAATTAATTTTTGCAACTGGAACAATTGTATAAAGTAGGGACAGTACCCTAACACTGTCCTCAGACACAAACTTGTTGCAGCAGACGTTTAACAGAGTAAGAAGAGAGGCTTGGTGAAAACCTGCCTAATGATGTAGAATAATTTCATGGATTAATTTGATCATTCTTTGATAATTATGTGTTGCATGAATGAAGTGGTCTTTCAGCTATTTCCAAAATGCAGTTTGAATGGGCCTTCTTCTTGTCTGCTGTCTCTTCAGAATGAGGAAAGTGGAAAAGTTACAGATCTCAGATCTTTATTGGTCCTTTGGTTTTTGCCACTTATCTGCAATTATATCTTTCAGTGTAAACAACCAGTATCTCCTGGCATTAGCTGTCTGAATGTTCACTAGGTTGAATCTCAGCTGTCATTAAAAGCTCTTAGAAAAGACCAGAAGAGTGTCAGTTGTTAAAGATATTAANGGCTTGGTGAAAACCTGCCTAATGATGTAGAATAATTTCATGGATTAATTTGATCATTCTTTGATAATTATGTGTTGCATGAATGAAGTGGTCTTTCAGCTATTTCCAAAATACAGTTTGAACGGGCCTTCTTCCCGTCTGCTGTCTCTTCAGAATGAGGAAAGTGGAAAAGTTGCAGATCTCAGTCCTTTTATCTTTATTGGTCCTTTGGTTTTTGCCACTTATCTGCAATTATATCTTTCAGTGTAAACAACCAGTATCTCCTGGCATTAGCTGTCTGAATGTTCACTAGGTTGAATCTCAGCTGTCATTAAAAGCTCTTAGAAAAGACCAGAAGAGTGTCAGTTGTTAAAGATATTAATTCCTGAAAGCTGAAATGTGTCTCTACTGCACTAGAGAAATGGCAAGTCTCTTCTGATACTTCTGGATCCTTTTCCAGTAGATTTGTGGTGTCAAACTCAAGTACTAAGGGTAGTGCATCAAAATTACACTTCCTTAGGCAAATATGTCCATAGTGTTAAAGTCTCTTTTAAGAAGTAATACTAAACAGTTTAGTATCAAATCAAATTAGCCTAGTTTCAGTGGCTGTATTTTGTTCTGTCACCCTTTGTGATACTTTAACATTCAGGCTATTGTCACCTGAAATGAGATTTTTCTGGATTTGAAAACATCAAATAATTCATTCCAATAATACAATATACAAAAAAAAAAAGTTTTTTTTTTAATCTGTCCAACTTGAAATGGGTGAAGGTGGTTCAAGAGTTGAAGGGAATTTATATGCAGGGTACAGATATTAAAAGAAATATTGTAAAAGGGCAAATATGCTATTTACTCTGTCATGGCTGCTTGCTATGCAATAGCAAAAGCAACAGAGGTCAGATAGTGCCAGCGGGGAACTTGAGGACTGGTGAAAAGTAACACAGGTGGGAGGATTTGAAATGTGACCTTTGCCTATGTGGTTTGTTTTCTGTCATGCACTGGTCTAGCAAGTGAATCAGGCTACCAACTCTGAAAGTGGGGGCATGGTTACCTCTTTCTTTACTTGCTTCTCTTGAACACCCAGAGGAATTAAGTCTTTTGTGCAAATAAGTGAGTGCCATGCAGGTTGCACCGACCTTTTAAGCACAAATATAACAATGCTTGACAAGTTTTATTTTCTGGTTTAATTTTTCATTTTGATTTTAGGAATTGTTAGTTAATGCACAAATGTTGAACATCGGTTCTTGTCACGAGTTAGCTCAATGAATATGGCTATCAGGTAATATGAATTTGGGCTCAGTAGTTCGATAACAACTATACTCTCTCCTTTGATAGATTATTTCCATCTACTATACAAAGCCAGGACTCAGAATAGCAAAATAAATATATACTCCAACCATCTAGTCCCATTCAGTCTTTTATGACTTTTCTTTGCAGTATAATTTATAATACTTAGTTTTGAAATTCAAGAAGATTGTACTTGCTACAAGAAATGGTGACTAGCGGAATAGTTAAATACCCCATGAAGATACAGTCCACAAATAGCAATGTGAAGTTTTCTTGAGTCCTAGGCAAAGTCATTCTTCTATCTTTGGTGGTTGCTTGTTTGGTATTTTTCTTTTTTTTTCCCCAAGTAATAGGCATAGTGTACATGTCAGAAATGGTTTTGTCAGCTGAGTTTTTATTGTAAAGATTTTAGATTTAATATTTATGTCCTGTGAACATTCAAGCAAAGAACAGAGAGATTTTTTGAGGAGAAATACAAGATAGCAGCATATAAAATTGTCCCTTAGAGCTTTTAGTTGTATTTTATGTGATAGCCAAATCAGTCCTGAAGTCTGTGAAGTCCCCTGTGGGCACGTGGGTAGATCCGAGTATGATATGAAGGACAACCACAAGGGTTTGAAGCCAGAGTAAATAAGTAAGACAAGTTTAGAGTACTTTACTTTTGCTGTGGGATTTCTCTCAATTATATTTTCTGACAATATGAGTGAAATGTTGAAAAATAAAACTGAAGAAGGATATTCTGGTGAATATGTATGCACTTATTTTTTTAGAAGTGAGCAGCTTTCATTATTTTTCATCTGATTATGCTATTAGAGAAAAGGCAGCCTTCTTGTGCAGTGATATAAGTCTTGAATTATGGCAACATTGATAAATTCATATTAATACTACTGTTTTATTCAATGTCAGTTATCGTCTGGTTGCTTTGCTCAGATGTTTTTAACAACATATTTGAAAAACAAATAAATGAACAAACCAAAAAAAAAATTAGAACAGAAAATGCACTATCTGTGTTATCTCCTAAGACAGACATCAGGAAATAAATAGTTTCATGCAAGTTTTTACTATTACTGACTGTTGTCAATGATGGGTGATAACAAAATTAGGTAATTGTGTAGATAGAGCTGCTTCTTTGGTGAGAATGAGCACAGTTTCCTAGTTGAAGATCATTTTGAAGAGCATAACTGTCAAATACTCTACCAGTATAAAAATTGCTGAGCTTCTAATGGCTGAAAGGTTGTATAAGCTTTCAGAGGAATTTTAATTTGTTTTTAATAGGACCTTCCTAAATATTAGAAAGAGAAGTAAACGTTATTGGTAAATGTCTGGGAGTTTGCATTATAAGTACCTTATAAGTACTTGACAGAAATGTAGGATTGTGTTTTTTTCTAAGATAACATAGAAGGAAATAAAATGAGAACATTCTAAATAATGCATTAGAAATACAAAAAACACTAGCATCAACAAAATTACAGTGGATGTAAATATGTTTTCCACCTCACTTCATAGTGCTGAGGTAAATGGTACATTTAGGAAGTCTGTCTCTTGAAAAGACAACAAAACCAAAAAAGTAGATAAACTTAACATCCTATTAAGTATAATTGTTCTGATATCTTTCTGGGATGAGAAATAATAATTTAATATAATCAGAAAAGTGTGGAATAACTAAAGAAAATCATTTTGGTAGCTGGAAGGGCAAGAAAAGTTTAATTCATAGGTAACATAGAAAAGAAAAAAAATATTATCTTCAGTCCAGTAGTTCATGATTATTCATCAATACCCAGGAAAAACTTAGGGTATCGTTACCAGCTCTGCCAAAATCTGTTTTATTAAAATGTAACTCTAATATTGTACTTACTGGTTTGGATATAAGCTTAAAAAATGTCATAGGAACAATTCTTAGTTTCTCTTCCTTGCTTCTTTTGTCACATCATTACACGCACAGAGGCAATTTAAAATAAGACTACATCTCTTGATGCTAGGATTTGAGAAAAGGAGTAAGGAAAATAATCTAAAGATATTTCTATGGAAGAAAGGAGGGGAAACCACCCAACAAACTCTACTTCTGATATGACTAAGAGCATTCCCAGGGCTGCTCTGAATTTTTATACTTTATAATATTTCCTGTTTGATAATATCCCAAGTGCAGTTTATGCACCTTCTGTAGAGCCTTGTTTGGTGGAGCATCCACCAATTGGAACTGTGCTGGAGAGAAACCTCCTTATTCCAGGGAAGCCTTTCAGTGCAGGTCTGACTCTCCTCATACTCAGATGTAGTGGGTTTTTTTTGAGACAGAAGTGAAATTCTGCCTTGCTTGTATCCAATTTGCAACATTCCAAAGTGATATTGCCAAAACAGATATTAGAGAAGCTACCAGATAATCCTTGATTTTGCTGAGAGAATTACAAAACATAAATAGGAGTTGGGGTTTTTTTATTGCTTTTTATTTTTTTAAAGCAGATTTTTCTAGGTGTATATATATGCCTGAAACCTGAAACACACAATTTTACTCCTTAGTATGGTGATGAAGATGTAGCACAATTCCAGAAGCATCTCTTTAAATATTAAGGGAAACAAAACAATTTTTTGAGTGATATTTACTTCCTCCTTTTTTGTTCCATGTTATGCTGAGAGTAAAAGGGAAAAACACGTCAACTACAGATGCACTATAATTTGTTAACATGTAGGTGACATGAAGTTTAACAAGGCCAAATGCTGGGTCCTGCACTTGGGGCACAACA
>WAAB01005888.1:13065-27885 GCA_013389865.1 Piaya cayana
GTCTCTTCCAACCTGGTTGTTTTATGATTCTATGAAAGCAATCGGATCTTCTCTTCCCATAAATTTCAGACAACACTGGATGTTGTAAATGTTGGGAGGGATTTATGCATACTATGCAGATATGTACCTTATGTAAATTCTTAAAAGCTTTCTTATGTCTCTGTAAAAGTTAGCCATTGTAATTGTAAGCTGTTTTGTAAGCCTCAGAACTGAAGGAAAGTATCTTTAGTCCAAATTAGAAATTTTATAGAGAAATAAATAGTATATCAATGACATAATTAATAAGGGTACAAAAGGTAGTAAAAAAACTAAGGAAGTACATTGATCAGGTGCTTTAGCCTGTCTTCAGTCTAGAAGTTGATTATTAAAACAATGAATATTTTAAAATTATTTTAATATTTTTTCTCTCTGAGTATTTGTAAAGTTGTGTGCCTGCTTTTCATGTTTATGCAGCCATCCAATATACCAGCTCTTTTCCACTGGGAATCAGTAATGAAACTCCCATTTAGATTATTGGTTTCATATATCATTTCGAACACAGCTGAAGAGACAAAGACTCAGAAAGCTGTAGAGCTTTTGTCGTTAGAAAAGGAACTGGTCCCTTGACATTTCACAGCGATGATCTAACTGCTGCAAAAAGAATAATATAAGTGCGTGTCAGGCTTCAAACAGTTTTCTACATTTTGTTTCTAAAATAACTGCATCTGAAATTAACTACTGGCAATATCTTTGTTATCTGCAGATTTTGAGACCTCCTTTATCAAGCATCTGATTTCTTGTTTGTTTGGATTTTCTAGGAGTGTGGGGTTCTTTTGTGTTTTTTGGGGGTTTTTTTTTCCTTTTTGAGTAAGCTTTGGAAAATCTTTTAAAATGATATTTAAAGCACAGAATCATAAAATAATAATTTAAGTTGGAGGTGACGTCTCGGAGCAGTGTAGTCTACCTGCCTACTTGCAGTAGGTCTTGTTGTATCAGGTGGGCTGAGTAGGATCCTTGAGGATGTGTCTGATCAAGTTTTGAATATCTCCAGGAGTAAAGATTGCACAGTATACCTAGGCAGCCTGTTCCAGTACACTTGAACAATCCTTATGGTGATAAAAGTTTTCCTGATATCTGCCTGGCCTTTCTTGTGTTCTTGCTTGCCTGTTCCCTTGCATCCTACCACCATACACTCCTGAGAAGCATCTGACTCTACCACTTCTGTCTTTCTAATAGGTGGTGGAAGACAACAAGCAGTAAGGGCCTTTCTTTGCATTTTCTTCTTTAGTGTGAGTGAACCCAGTTCTCTCAGGCTCTCCTCAGACATGGACTCCATTCCTCTAGATGATCCTTCATTGGACTTTGTCTAGTAATGCAATGTCTTTTCCTAACTGAGCAGCCTGAAACTGACTGTATTACTCCAGATGTGGTTTCACAGGTACCAAATGGAAGGGAAGAAATTCTGTTCTTTGGCTGCTGTGCTTTTGCTGAAACAACCCAGGAGGCTGATGGCTGCCTTGGCTGCAATGGCATGCTGCTGGCTCATGGTCAGCTTGTCTACCAAGACCACCTACACCTTTCCTTCAAGGTGCTTTCTGGCTAGCCAGTACCCTGTACTGTAGTGTTGCAAATGCATTTTTCCATCCCACGTGCAAGACTTCGCCTTTGATTTTTCATGGGGTTCATGCCAACCCATTTCTCATGTCTGTCAGGATCTGCCCATCTAAATAGTAGCTTTACCCTCCAGCATGTCACCTGTTTGCCCAGTTTAGTATCGTCTACAAACTTCTTGTGTTTGCATTCCACCTCCTCATCCAGGACATGAATGAAGATGCTGTTGGTCCTACTAGTTGCAATCCTGGAAGGTGGCTGCTGGTAGCTAGGCAGTGTATCAGAAATTAAAGCATCTTGACAATATGTGAGTTGTCATGATTCATATAGATTTCCAATCAGTTTGCTCTCACTTAGCATTTTATTAATCATCCTACATCACTGATTTACAGTTTTATGATACCGTGTTTGAAGAACCATGATTCATGGTGTATAAAAAATTACAAGTATTTAATTGATTCTGTGAGAAAGTATTGGTTCTCAGTTGTCTTTAACAGTGTCTTTGGTTTTGAATGTGAAGGTAGGATAAACTAAGGTAGCAGGCCACTGTCACAGGCTGTTGGGCTCATGTGCTTGCTAGTAGTTTAGATGGTTTTGTTTGTTTTATTTTTTCATGTTGTTTCTTGTTAGACATTCTGAAAAAGTTTTCTCAGAAAGCTTCCATCCTGCTTCTCTCATTCTTGGTCAGTCTCTTCTGGTGCCGTTTAAATTGTCCTATGACAGTTCTCATATTGAAGAAAGATAGATTAATGGTACGTTTCATTCACTTTCTGTTATTTGCTACAGGCTCATATTTATCTTTAATGTAAAGACTGCCTTATTTGCAACTGTAAAAGGTGTTTCCCTTCACCAAATACTGGCAGATCATGCCCTTGCTTTTTGTAAGAAAAGTCAGTTGTGCTCTTCTGTGTTTCCCAGGGGTTTTTCCTAGCTTTGGTTGGTTACCTGTATTGTCCTTCACCACGTCTTTCTTTAGAATATAGCAGGCCTATTAAAGATGAGAGCAAGCTCTAGTTTCTGCACCCTTTCCAGTTTGATCTAGCTTTAAGAGATTTACAAATCCCAGTTATTCTTCTGGATGCTTTGTAATGTGAAATGAAGGATAGCTTTCTGCCTACTTTGGCTTTGCATCTTGGCAAAGAAAGCACAGTGAAATTACATTTTTTTGGATAATTTTATGGTGTAGGATATTGCCATAGAAATATTTACATCACTACAACAGCATTTTGAAGCACATAGTCATATTTCTTTTCACTTCAACTTGTATGATTGAGGTACTCCTACTCTACTCTACAGAGATCAAGATAATTATTTGTCTGTAAAGTTGAGGTAAAAAAAGAATCTGGCTCTTGCTATTTAGAGTTTTAAATATGAGTGATGGTACAAAATGTTGCTAGAAGAATGTGCACCCATACTGGTAAACAAAGAAGAGTGCCAGCCCTCAAATCTTGTTCTCCTCAGAAAATTCTCAGTCCAAAGAATGTCTTTGAATTTAACCAAATTCTGCTTTCTTATACAAAAAAAGATAGAGTTTAGATATGAATTAATTTTTTATGAATAAAAAATGGTCAAAGAATCTATTTAATTTTATTTTGGTCTGGAAGGGATCACCTGAAACTTTGGAACCTATTTTCCAATTGATTACTAATTTTCTGATATACCATATATTGGTTAAGATACCCATGTGCAAGAAGAGCATGGGCTTGGTGATCCGGTGACTTCAAGTTCTTTGGTGCAAAATTAAATTTATTGTCTCTCAAATGAGAAGTTAAAATTCAGCTAAATTTCAATTGCAACTGTAAAAAATAAAATTGCACAACAGGTCTGTTTTACCCTGTATCGTTTCCAGATTCAACTTCTTTTCTTCCTCTCCCCCTCCCCCGCCTCCAACTCAGGCTTATAAACTTACATTTTGTTTGAGCTATAAGTCTTAATAAAATAGTCTAGATCTAAGTAATTTCAAAGTGGCTTGTCTTTTGGAATCTTTGATTTGCTTTTAAAGAATTTAGCTTATGCTAGCTCTTTTTCTAACTTTTTTTACATAGTATTTGCACTGAATTGGTGTCATATATCAAGCATTTATGTCATCACAATGCCATTTAATTTCCTACATACAGCTGCTTGTTTCACTGTGCTATTCTTCTGGAATCAAATGTAATTTTGGTATTTTAATATAAGATTTGATTAAAATACTGAATACTAAATTGACTATCATGCATTTGAAAAGCACAGATCCTCAGCCTATGTTATGATCACTTGTTGATGTTAATAACATTCCAACTTTCTTTCAAATTTAATGAAATTCAAATGCAAATTGCAATTAGAATATCCTGTCTGTAGTCCTGTATGGTGTATATGTATTGTCAGAAGAGGGAAATATGCTTTGGTCATAGCAGTCCTATTCTGTTCTTTTACTAATTTATCATGCATTTTCTTCTTCCTTCAAGGAATAAATAGATTTTAAACTTTTTTTTTTTCTCTATATAGAGCCAGTATTGTGCAGAAGCGCATAATTTATTTTCAAGATGAGGGTTCTCTCACCAAAAAAATTTGTGAACAAGGTAAGGTAAAGTAAAACATCTTTATGATCTCCCTGTTGTGTCCTAATTATTTGTCGTAACTCATTATATCAGCCAAATTCTGAGACTTCAGATGTTTCATCCAGGTTCAAATTTGGGATCTCCTATTTAATTATGTTCTTCCACATCACATATACTCTTTCTACATTCTTCCTTACGTTACCATAGTTGTGATACTTGCATCTTTTAACCTGGTCTTTGTGTGAAACTAGTGTCTTCAGGCCGCTTTATTTATTGAATCCTGGGCTATTTCATCCTTTCCTAAACTTAAACATTGCAGTTCCTTATTGCATCACACTGGAGAATTCGTATGCTTTGACTGTCCAGAAATTTCAAGCCTACTAGGTTTTGACTGAGATTTCGTCATGTGAGATAAGAACGAGAAAGAAACTCATTTTGAATCTGAAGAGAACTGATATAGTTGTGCCTTCTTGTTTAAAAATGTATATTTAATTCATTGCATCCACTTATAAATAGGATCCAGGTATTTCAGAGTTCTACTTTAGTTCAGTGGAGCCCAAACTAAAAATAAACAACAAAAGAAGCATTTAAATCATACTTATTTACTGGAGTACTTATGGGAACTATGCTGTTGTAACCATTGTCGGTGTAATGCTGTTTTTTCAGACTCAGCCTCAGAAGGTGTGACTGACAAACCAATTTTAGATTGTTGTGCCTGTGGAACTGCTAAATACAGGCTAACTTTCTATGGAAACTGGTCAGAAAAGACACATCCCAAAGATTTTCCACGTGAGTATCATTCTTTTACTATTACTGTACCATGTAGGGAGTGTGAAGAGGGTTGGAGCTTGTATGAAACAACATTAGTTATTTACAGCTCAGCAGTGTAAATTATGTTGCATATCGACTACTGCTAATGTTCAGTACTGAAAATCCATGGATCTTTCTGCTGTCTATACATTCAAAATAAATATTGATTTATCTGACATTTTGAACTGAGATGTGTATGAGATCACATTTTCAAGATTTCTTTATGCTAAAAACATGTTAATTTTTAATTTTGGTGGTGTTGTTTGGTTGGGGTTTTTTTCTGTGGTTTTTTGATATATTTTTTGTGAAAGCCTAGACAGGCTTGTAATAAATAACTAGTAAGTGAGATTTTAAGAAAAAGGTAACAAAAATTAAGCAACATACTGACATTTTGATTTTAAAACCACGCCAATCTAGGCAGTATGTTTTCCTTCAAAGTCTTTTGAAAGATGCTAGTTAGTTTTTGGTAAGTCCTGAACCTTGCTGTCCAAGGATGTTAACTAGGTACATAGAACTTAGACTACTCTGTCTTCTTTGTCTTTGTTGGTTGAAAAGACAGATAAAATACACATTGTGAGCTTTGCCTGTCTGTGGTTTTAAACTTTCTGAGGTACAGAATCAGTTATTGCAACAGCCTGAGTAACTTTTAAAACCTAGAGTTACAAAAACCTGTATTATGTATTTGTGCTCTCATTTGTACTCCATAGATTGTGGAAATAGGGGTTAGAAAGTGGTTTGAGAAGGAGTCACATTTACTGGTCTTTGTTTTGGGTTTTGTGATTGATGTTTATTGTATAGACTTTATAAGTTGAAATATTTTTTATTATTATCACATTGTCAGATCATCATCATGTAACTCAAGTGTGGTTTGTTTGTCAGTCAGCTCGTAGTTTTGAGTCTCTCATATATTTTAAGCTGAATGTAACATTGTTCAAATATTATTTGTCAGCATACTACATGGAAGATAAAGTGAGCCAAAACCAGTAATTGCAGGAATGCTCTTTTAGGCTACTGGAGGATTTATATATCTGCTGACACTGTATATGCATTATTTGGATGGATTCAGCTGGTGGTTAGAAATAGGTCATGAGAAAATGATTGAAAACTGTAAAACTACTGTGACTTTTCTTTTAAATCCAAGTCAGTGAACACATGAAGAGTTTGGGTACATGACTGAAAGTAAGCAAGTTTGTCACAGTAGAGGATTCTGTATCCTGCTATCTCTCCCTAGGTACAAGGGGTGAATTATATTAATGGTTTACTGTAAAAAACGGGAAAAGTGAAAAGGTAACCATATAATACTAGCAGGACTAAGCCCAGGAATAACAACTGATAAGATTTTACATTGAAATTTCTGAAAGCTGAGAAAAAGATCTCATCCAGATGTGGTGTTAAAAATGGGAACTAGTTATCCTAACATTATCCTTTAAAATGTTAAACTTATGTAGTAATTAAATTAAAATAAAATGCTATTCATCATGGACTGTGGTACACCAGTAATTATTTACCAAGCCATCGCATAAAAAAATTCTACTCTGCTCTTATATCATCACTATGGCTGAAATAGAAAGCAGATCAGAAAAATTATATTTTGCGTCCTTTCTCTAATATAACATCTATCTTGCTTTAAAAATCCCTAAATAATATGGACTGTTTTGCTTAGCTTTTCTCCAAAGAGCTGCTTTTGCTAAATAAAGTGTTTTCTTTTGCTTTTATACAGAAATGTTTCTGGAAGATATAGTGCAAAACTTTTAATCCTGGGAAACTATTTTGAGGTTTTCACAGCTTCTGTGCATTAAAAGGAATTTTACATCTATTATATCAATGAAAATAAAATACCTTGTTTTCTTTAAATTTAAAAGTATATTGTCTGTTTAGAAGTTATCAGATTCTCCTATTCTATAAAGCATTGCTTAGAATGAAATGATTGCAGTGCAGTCTTGTTCTGAGTGTGCCAGCCATGAAATAAACGGAGAAAGATGTACCAAAGCTGTAGAAAGTATTCAAAAACTAATTCTTAAAACAATTTTGCTTTCATGGACCTCAGACAGACTGGAAAAATAAAATTAAAACTGATTTACAAACTAAGGCTTAAAAAAAGTGAGCATGCTTTTCAGGTAACACAGTTCATGATGACAGGACGGGTAGAAGCTGAGTATTTCATTTGTTATTAAATCTGGACGGGAACGATTTAATTTGTTATTAAATCTCAGGAGGAACTATTAAATTTTCTTTCACATTTTGCCAGTCAGAAAGATTTGTGTTTACATACGCCCTGTGGCTTAAAAGCATTTTTTTTTCCATGGGAATCATGATAACAGAAATATATATACTTTCCATCATGATTTTATATGGCTCATCTGTGAAATATGTCAGACAATACATTCTTGTGTTGTGGTGACACCTTAGTCTTTACACACATATACACATGTAAATGTATAAATTGAGGAACTACTCACACAAAAAAGGAAGTGAAATAGCACTATATTGGGAATCTGTCGATATTGTGTTTCCTCTTCTTACAGAATTGGATAGTGACATTGGACTGTTGATGTAGAATAGCTTTGGCCTTGTACTGCTCAGATTCATATAGAGAAGCTTCTGTGATGTTCAGAGGAAAAGGCTTAAGAAACTACACTGAGTTGTCTCTTTGTTCCCATAAAAACAGGAGGCTCAAGGTGAGGAGTGAAACATTTGCAAATGCTGCAAAGATTTTGTAAAAGGTTTAAGGCAGATAGTTTATTTGGGCAAGTAGATGGACCCACTTGCTTTCTCTACAGAGCAAATATGTACAGGGAGAGTTGTTTGATGAAAACGGCTGGGCTCTGGTTGCGAAGACATCAAATGTATTTGATCTGTTCAGTATAGGGAGTGTGAGAAGCTTTGGAGCGCGTTGAACAACCCATTATCCATTTTACTAAAACCTTAAAAGACACTCTGATTCCTCTGTGTAGTGACGCATTTTTCTTTTGTAAGGACTGTGTGGAACCTTCTTCAATAAGTTTCAGTGTCACTTACTATGGAAGCCGTTGCCTAAGACTTGTGAGATAGACCTGTGTGCTAGGAAGAAAAAATGAGCAAAACTGGTGGTCCTGTCACTGGACCTGAATGACAGTATCTCTCTGGTTTGACAAAGTACTGATGTATATTTAAGGAATAAATAGATCTTAGATGATGAAACTGTGTTGTGACACCGTAGTCTTTTCAGGTATTACCTGTAGGGGAGGACTGTTATTTTATTTTATTGCGGTTTTTTTCTCTGTTTGGGGCTCAGTTACTGAATGACTTTTTTCTGAAAAAATCAAGGTTGCCACAGTCAGAACTGAGAAAGTATTTTGGTCCAAGTTTAGCACTAAGGAAACTATGGAGTCTCTATTTGCTGTATTGCTAGGCCATCTCCCTCATCTATCTATTCTGCTTGCTATACTTTTCTAGCTTTTTTCCCCTACCACTGGAGTTCATTTTTTATTTCTAATCTATTTTCTATTCCCCTGCCATTAGGTTCCTGCATCTCAGTTTATCTATTCAATTTTCTACACTGTATTTTTCAATTTCATTTTCCTACCTTTCACATCTTAAATTTGCATTCCTTTTGTTTACTTCTTTATTCATTTTCATTCATTTATTCTAATTTTCAGCTCTTTTTACTACTACTCTCTACCTTTTGTATTGCAAAGAAAAATGTTAAATATTTTCTCACTCCATCAATCTGTCTCCTTCATCTTCTACAGTCTTTGCACTGTTACCAGACTGTCTGATTATGTGAACTGTTAATTTTCCCACCCTCTTCCTTTAAGCTCATATCTTTGCAGAATGTATTTGGCACTTAAGTGAATTCATTTTTATTTCCAGAACTGTGGGACTTCTGTGACTCCTTATTTCTACTCGATACTCTTTTCAATTCCATCTGACTTTTTTAACATTTTCTCCTTAATCTTTAAATTTTGTTTCTTTTTTTATCCAACAAAACAAGAAACAAGCATAACTCCACAACTCTTTCACTGAGAAATTTGAGCAAGCACACTCAGCCAAACACAGAAGCATGAAAATTAACTTTTTCACTCCCTTCCTAATTTAAATGGAACCCTTCCTATAATAGTCAGAGTGAGAGTGCAGGAATGAGTTATGATACATGTAAAATTTAAGTATACAGATGCACATCATCTACACATCTCCTAATTATCTCCATGGACAATGACTCAACCACTTCCCTGGGTAGCCTGTTCCAATGCTTGAGAACCCTTTGAGTGAAGAAATTTTTTCTGTTATGCAATCTAAACCTCCCCTTGTGCACCTTGAAGCCATTTTCTCTCATTCTGTAAATATTTTGAATGGAAAACTAAAATAAAATGATCCTTAAACTTCCTAGAGAAGTGAAATCTTTGCTGAAGAAAGACTATACTAAGCCTATCTGTTTGCAGGAGTTTCTTGATCAGCTGGAATACAGTCTGGAATACATTTCAGCCCATATTATATCTACTAATTACTGACATTTTATGCTATATTTCTGTAGTTCACTATCTTGTTCTTATTACTCTAAAGATACTGACTTAGTGAGAACTGACAGCATGTAAAACATGCAAAAGCTCGATACTGGTGAAAACTGGGCACTTCAAACCTTTCACTTTAATAAAAGATTAGGAATTATGCTTTGCAGCTGTCTAGATGGCTAATGTGTAATTTCTTTTTTTTCCCCCCTCGAAGGACGCACCAACCACTGGTCTGCAATCATTGGTGGTTCTCACTCAAAGAACTACATCCTTTGGGAGTACGGAGGATATGCTAGTGAAGGTGTTAAACAAGTTGCAGAGCTGGGGTCCCCAGTTAAGATGGAAGAAGAAATTCGACAGCAAGTAGGTGTAATTTGGTGCATACTTTTTAAAAAGCTGCCTTGGCCTGTAAGAGATTTGTCATTGAAGACGTTGGTAGATGTAATTTTGCTAGCTAATTTTAATTTAAGCAGGTTAGGAGATCTCCCTGTCTTTTTAGAATCATTGACCGCTGCCAAAAGCTGTTGTCTGTGAAAGGACAAGTAAGTTGTAGTATTCTGAACTTAGAAAACCTATATGCCATGCAAGGCATAAATCAGAGGTAAAAAAGTAAAATTAATCCTTCCAGACTTAATCATGAAGACACTTAGCATTTGTTAAAGGAATACCTTGAAGATGGCAAGCAGTATGCTTTATTCTTTTCTGAAGTAGTGATTTTTAATTTATAGTATATTTTAGTGTTCATATATATAGATATGTGTTTGGGGTTTTTTTCTGGCAAGCACCTTATTTGCAATTTTCTGCAGATTCATCCAGATTAGAAATGCTCTTACAGGAGAGGGAGGTGATTTTTGTTGCTGAGCGGGAAAACTTTACACAACTGCATTAATAAAATGTGATGAATCAGGATTATGGTTTAAGGGCAAAAGAGCCTTTACAGTGTATTGTCTCACAGGGGATTGATTTAACTGAACAGAAATCAATCTTTCAAATATTTTATGGATTATTTTCATTTTATTACATCAAGGAACGAGGAACCAAATAAAATATCCCAAGACATGGTGATGGTTATTATTAGGACACCTACCTCTGTGAAATTTAAGGAGTCACTGGAAACTGAGCTCAGTTATAAGACATATGTAATATTACATACAATAAAGCTATATGTACAATTTTATGTAGATGTATGTGTGCATGTAAGTGCATATATAATAGGTGGTTATGATAGCTCTACATGGGAGAGAAGGCAGAAATTGCTCCCAACAGCTTATCACCCTGTACAGGCAAACAGGAGCAGAAGGGAAACTGCATTCAGCAAAAGTTAAAGACTGATCTTGCTTACTGAAGTTGCTGTTGGATTCTGCTTTCCTGACTTTCCCCCAAAACTGATAAAGTAATACAAGCAAGGAGGAGACCTAGTCCGAGGCAGAAGTGTCAGGTGGTGTAGCAGGGACCCACTGCAGGAGGGAGCAAAATGGGAGTGAACGGCCTTGTTTTGGCTTTTTGTGCTCCTGCATGCTCTGCCAGCCTTTTAGCCTTTAGTTGTGAGAGGTGTGACTTAATATTGAATTGTTATGCGATATTCTTATTGTATTTCTGGGACACCTTTTGCTTTATCAAAACGTACAGATATATTTTGAGAATGGAAATAGTACTTTACATTTCAGCAATGTCTTTCCCTACTAATCATTATTCAAATATTCTAAGCATGCTTTCATCAATTATCTCCTTTTCAGGGAAAATTATCTATTCCTTAATTTTGAACACATGTAAGAAACCACCAGTATCGTCAATAGGTTCTGCTACATTTATGTGATCTGTCCTTTATTTGTTACTTCTGAATATGAGGTCAGCAAAACTTAAAGCAGTATTTAAGGTGATATTGTTGATTGATAACATTCACTTCTGGTAACTGCTGCATGTTAAAAAGACTGTATTTCGAGACCACCTAGATAACACTTAACTTATATACAGAATTAGAGAGAGAGAGACAAGAAAAGATTCAATTATATTTATATACAGAGTGTACAACAATCTCAAGGACTGTTTTGCGCACAAGTAAACTTGTACAGTAAAAGGTTTTACATACTAAATTTCATTTGCTGTTTAGTGATGCTGCAGCGTATATAATCACAGTACAAGAACAGCTGGCGTGTTTGACAAGAAACTCGCAAACCCAAGAAAAATAAAATCAGGTTATAATTCAATACATGAAACGGACGCATAGGGAATATGAATAGGAAAACCAAGTTGAGTATCGGGGGCAAGATGTGATGGTGGGTATGTTATTCTCTTTTTCCTACAATAAGCCTTGGTGCACATGGGAATAAAAAGTAGACCTTGATGCTAGATAACTTGCTTTTGCACCTTTACTTAGAAGTAGCTGGATTTTATCCTAGCAGTACTATATAAACATAGAATGATTACAGTTATAGCAGTGTATTCTGTATACCACATGTAATTTGTCATTTTTGCTGCTTACTTGGGAAATCAAGATTTTCTCTTCGTATGTCCACATGAAATAAAGAAAATCTTAATTATTTTCTTTGCTCTAAAAAAAGAGAGAATTTCTTTGCACAGTCTTCACAAATACTTTATAAATAAAGGTTTGGTGCATCTGAATTGTAGCTAAGCAAAGATTAGGTCTGGTCCAGAAGCAGCAGGGGCATGGGGAAGAAGGCATGGGACGAAGTGCAAGTAGGGGTGCAGCTGTGAAAAGTTATACTGAGCACTGGTAGAAGCAGCAGTGCATTTGAAAGACATATGGAAAAGAGTGAAAATCGCGACTCTTTCTTTCAAAATTCTGTATTCTTTTTCATTATGTGCCATGTATTTGCAGAAAGCAGGTGTGTTTATTTATAAACCAGATGCAAATTAGAGGTGATAGTGGCTTTTCACGAACTGGCTACCATTTCAGCTGGTGCTAAAATCACACATGAAATTGATGAATATCACAGTTATTTCAGCATCAGGGTGATCTGATCTTGTTAAACCTGCAGTAGTTCCCCTGATATTCCTGGTTCAGTCTAATCCAAACAATGAGCTAGTGTTGTAACTGATTATTATCTAGAAAAATGCCATAATGTTTCTGTCTACTTTACTTGACTTTCCATTGTTTTATCATGTGTTTAGGCTGTGCTAATATTTTTAGGAGATACTAAGGTAAAGTTCTACTACCAAGACAGCATACTTTTCTTTTTTTTTTTTTAATGAGGTTTCTCCCTTGCAACATCCCTGCCTGCCTTGAAAATTGGTAGCATTGGTAGCATTGTTTCCTACTCCACATTTGCTAATCTATCCCAGGATCTATATCCCCCTTTCCATCTTCCCAGCCTTCTGTTGTGGGATGATGGGAGGATGGAGTTGATTAAAATCACCCTCCCAAGCTGCTTTTGAGGTTTTTGAAAACAGAAGGGCATTTTTTGTGCTTAATTCTGGTGCCTGCCTGGCCCAGAGCTCTGTGCAGCAGCCCAGGGCTGGGGCCACTTGCCTGCAGCATGCTAAGCAGATAATGCAGTTCTTACAAAGTTTGACTTGGGTTTGAAACCTGCTGTATGTCTACTCTGTTTTGTGTGCAATTACTTAGATGAGTACCTAGGACATGTTTATGTAACTGGCCTCTGTGTCGTTGACATTAGCTATTTTTATTGATTTTTGTTAAAAAAACCCCACCCATGTATGAAACAAATTAAAAAGGGTTTTCTTTAAACAGACCTTTGTTAAAGAAATGTCCTAACAATTATATGTCATTAGGTAAAGATTCTCAAGCATGAACATTTCTGCTCCCCATTTGACAGACTGCTGATTCATCATCAGCTTTTCTTCTTCACTGAGCACCTTCAAATGCTCTGATTGGTGTTGTTACTGTAAAGAGCCATTGTGATATTTTTGCATGGATGATCCTGGGTACTGTAAACTTGCTTTGTAGTTTGTTTATCTGGGAGAACTTAAAGGAACTAATCAGCCTTTTTTGTTCAAGATGTCCTGGCAGCCTGGAAGAAAAGCCACAGCTCATAAGAGTTTTACTAAAACAATCTGTCAAGTGGTTGATGTGTTCAATAGGATAATTCATGCGTTATACTTCAGGGGTTATAAATGAACAAACAAAGGATGGAAAAGGAATTATGTGAGCAAAAGAATGTTCACTGACCTTATGTATGTCTGAAATATATTCACTCTCTCACTTTGTTTTCAGAAAGTCTGATTTGTCCAGAACCTGTTATTTGGTAAACTGCTTGGGCAGAAACAAATGCAGAATATGAAAGGGGGATTCTGTGTCCAGGTTGTGATTGCTCTGTTTAAACAAACAAACAAACAAACAAACAAACAAACAAACAAACAAACAAACAAACAAGAGGGTTGAAACGTGAATCAAAGATAATAAAGTGCAATGCTAAATATCATATCCTAGGCGGATGAAAGAAGGTTAAAATAGAGATGTAATCATACCTCTTTGGTTTCAATGTTTCATACCTTAAAAGAGCTCATTTAGGTTTGCCTAATTGATTTAGGAGAAATACTAAGTCATTTTGTCACCATTTTTTTGAAACCAGGATAAATAATATTCTGTACCTTGGCACTATTTCCAGGAAATGCAGTTTTTGCACACAGAAATGACATTCTTACAGGTTTGTTTTAATGCTCTCTGAAATGTCAGTAAGTGGGATGACTTTTCCATTGTCTTCTGTGGCCTCAGATTAGAGCTGATTATACCTCCAGACCTTTGAGAAGACAAGGTTCTGCTTTCCAGTAAGATGTTAATAAGTTTTTTGACACATGATAATTTGTAAAGTGTGAAGATAATTTATAAAATGAAGATAAAACCTGAAATATCGAAAACTTTCTACAGAATAAAATATGTGGTTGTTATGAGTCTATCCAAATATTTATTTTTACAAAATATTTCTGGTTTGGAAATATTGGGTTGATCTTGATTGATTGATATTTTTGAGAAGTGTAATCTTCAGCATTTCACTTCAATAGTTACCATTTCTTTATCTCTTTTGTAGCACAGCACTATGCTCTTCTTCACAGAAAAATTGGGTCATTATATTTTTCTGACTGAAGGTGGTAAATCACCTGAATTACAAAGAGGAATCTGCAGCGTATTGATTACTTTTTGTTATAGTGCTAGGCAAATTATTATCATGTTTACTGAAACAGGCTCAGAAGTTTGCTTTTTGACTTATCTGTCACAGTGTGCTTATATAAGTGAAAATTAGCTAACCAGCTAGAACAGCTAAAAATTCTTCCTGAACATTTGAGCTCCAGAGACCATGAAACCCCTAACAATGTTTAGAATAAGGGAACTTTGCACCTGAAAAAAGTGATTGCTGCAGAAGTAGTTTGTGCTAGATTGCAGTTCTGGGCCCCTCAGCACAAGAAGGATG
>WAAB01005888.1:27974-43257 GCA_013389865.1 Piaya cayana
GTGATTCTGTGATTCTGTAAAACAATTAGTGAAAACGTGATTATTTAGCCTTTGTTTCAGGTAGAGATTAAAACATACACAGGAACTTAGATTATTCTGCACGTATTACTGTTAGTATTTCTGCTACTGTTGTTACTCATGGAAACTTGAAGAAATTGCCAGTTGGGTTGTCTCCCTTTGCTTACCCAATCCTTTGGTGAATAGTGTCAACATAACCAGAGTCCCCTTCCTCCTCTGTCTGCAGGAGGGTATTTGAGTTCCCATTCAAGTTGCAGAAGCACAAGCCTCTGTTGAAAAGACAGGAACACTTTGGAAATGCTTGTATGGCCATAAATTCTGATATGAAAAGTACAGTCATCATTAGGATTCTGTGCAAAGCCCACAGAGATTTTAAGTAGATTTGGACTTGATCTAACAGAGAAATAGCAAACGCTATTCCAGAATGCGTTTACTTCAATTGCTTTCTGACTGCATATTTTTAATGCTATGTGTAATCTAGGCCTGGGCAGATCAAGTTACTTGATCATAAATTTGCATCTAGACTTTTGTTTGCTTTGTTAGACTCCTCTCTTGCTCTGTGCATACACCTCTGTTGTGAATTGTGGTACTTTTTATATTTTTTGAAAATGTTAAGTGGTAGACTTCATCCTTTTGCTTTTGGAAGATATACATCAATAATTTTAAATCTCTGGTATGTTGGTAGTTATAAGTTTTGAAATGCCTGTTTACTATGCTAAATGTATGCCAGACAGAAATTGTAGCTTATTTATGTCGTAAAGGGAAGCTTTATTTACCAGTGCATAACTCACACAACATGGTTCAGAACACTTTTTCTAGGGTGGTTTCCATCTTTTAGTAAACCTCTACAGAAACCATCATTAGGATGATTCACAGTTTGTGCTGCTTTCTTTAATAAACACACAAAAAAACCCTCTACATCACAATTGCATTTTTTTTTAGTACTCGATAATAATAAAGATATGCTTCTATAATAAAAAATCAGGCTGTGCCATTTTGCTCTTTTTGACTGTATGATTAATTGCTGTGAGCATGATGCTAATGTAGGTCGAATTACAGCATTCATTTTGAAAAGACACATTTTTTAAAAAATATTCCTTTTTTTTGTTTTCTGTGCTTTTAACTGCAGTACTGTTTGATAATACATAAGGCAGCTTGATTTTTAAAACTCCATTTTGTGACCTCTCATCCTTCTGAAACAACTTGTATGACTAAACAGTGAGTTAAAGTTCTATCAGCTGACTGAACAGCTAGTCTCTCTTTAATTTACCTTAATTTGCCTTGTTGCTTATTTACTTCCAATTACAACAGATGGTCCATGTCTAATATTAAACCAGGAAGAAATACAGCTTTTCAGTAAAATCCAAAAATCAGGCTCTCTTTGAATAAAAACTTTCAAAAGAGGTAAAGTTCTATTTGCAGAAAACAGACCCTTCAAGAAAAAAAAATAGTTTTATGTCAAATACTATTCTTTCCTCAGTGAATTCTGATGCTAAATCTTGTAGAATAGGGACCAACAAGAATTCCTACCCTTTTCTAATGTCTGTTACAATTGAGAAGCCTATCAAAGCTTCTCTGCCTCTTTGATGACTGCCTGGATTGCAGTAAAGCAATGCTAGCGGAGAAAAACGGTTGCTTCTGCTTCTGGTAGTTTCATTCATTTGGACAGTATGCAATAACTTCAGCTTTCCAGTACAGAGACATAAAATTCACTAGGAAATGTCATCTGTTCAAGCTAATATAATTGTATTGCTAGACATTATTTGCTAATTTTAAAGTCTTTTAAAATATCTTGCTTTTTCATTTCCTGCAGTTAGATTTTATCATACTGTTCTGCTGTCACAAAATTATTACCATCTTGTAGAGGATTCATCCAGTGGAAAGACACCCTGAAATGACTTTAAAACTATTTTGCTTTAGTCTACCACAGCAGTATTTTTAAAACACAAACATTTCAGATGAATTGATTCTTCTTGTGCTTCTAATACTGAGGGGAAAACTCCATCTGATAGCAGAAGTTTAGCACTCCTAACACTGGGCTTTGGTCAGGGAAATCAGTCTTATAGCTTGAAACAACTCTGTCTTGGATTGGCAGTTCTAAATCCTAAAAAGACACAGCAGATGCCTTTGAGGGCTCACACTAAGGCACTCAGGAACTGTCTTGCAACAATGCTAGCAGAATGTTAAGCAAAACATCTGTAAAAGAGCTAACACCAAGAATATTAAATTGTTTGACAGGCGTGTAGACCAGGTGCTTGGGCTCCTCCTCCTCTGGGAAATGTTGCCTAAACTCCTGCTGACTTTAACAAAGTTTGTTTTTTATGGGTCAGAGTGTTACTAAAAATTAAATTAGGGACAAGTTAACTTCTCTCTGAACACTTTCATCTGCAGTGGCTCAACCTGTGATTAAAATGCAGTGGCTGCATAGCCAGTGGCATTCAGCTGCTTGTTAAGGAGGTGCTGCAAATGCTAAAGAAGTGCCTGAACTCTCATTAGTGTCATTTGTCAGGAACCACATGATCTTCCCCTGCTTTCTCTCTTGTTGCAGTGTAAATATTGTTCAAAGGAACAGCATGATGTAACAGCTGAAGCTGAAGAGTCCTACTAGCTCATTTGACTTGCAAATGCTTAATTATTCAGATATTTTTTCAACTTAAACAAAGACTAAGGAAAAAAAACCTTACACTGCCAAGTTCATAGTTCTGGCATTAGGTTTTTAGGGCTTTTTTTGTTTGTTTAGGAACCTCAGTTCAGAACTGTCTTACTGTGATTATATCAAATGCTTGCTTCCACTTGAATTCCAGCAGAACATTCAGAAAAATACCATGTGCAAATATCATATCTATTTCCAAACCTAAATATGGAGGGAAATACATGAATATTACTTTACCTGTGTCATTTTCAAGGACAGCTTCTCTCACAAATCTAGGTTACTGATACTGTTTTCAAAAAATCTATTTATTGCATTTAATGTGCAATGAACAGATATGACCAGATATTATGTTACATATGCATTAATATGTAATGAATCAACTAGCCTGAGACTCTAAATAGGGGGGGATAAGCATCAGTCTTTATTTCAGTTTTTTAACTTTATTTTTTTAGATTTCTTTTCTTGTCTGAAATCACTGTAACATGTTGTAGTTTTTATGTCAGTCAAAACCAAAAGCAGGATTACTTATTTTTAGGAGGAGGGAGATTAATGCACTTGACTAGTCTTCAGCTCAGAAAAGAATGACATACTTGCAGATTGTATGTTTCTTTGAAGTTCATCAGTCAAACATTGACATAAAATAAAACATGGAGTAGTTTAGGAGCTGTAATATATGCTGTGACCTGAAAAGGATTATCAAATTAACACAGGGATCAAATGAAAATGTCTGTTACTGTCATTAATTGCTGCTTACAGACTCTCAAGATTCCTTTTAAAGAGATGTTATTGGATTCTCTTGGCGCTCTCCTTTAAACATGACACAACTCATTCATTATATTCTTGCTTCAGTCACTGATATCCTCAAATAAATATCATTGCTTATATCATGGGCTTATCCATTGCTTATATCTGCTATTCCAAGAACGTTCTGTGAAAAAACATTATACAGAAGTTATTGGAAAGGAGAGAATCAAGAGTAGATATAATTTACCTGTGCAGCAAGTAATTCAGTTTCAACAAGTTAGCATATTGCTCTAATCACGTTTTGTTTTATACAATAGCCAANAAGTTCATAGTTCTGGCATTAGGTTTTTAGGGCTTTTTTTGTTTGTTTAGGAACCTCAGTTCAGAACTGTCTTACTGTGATTATATCAAATGCTTGCTTCCACTTGAATTCCAGCAGAACATTCAGAAAAATACCATGTGCAAATATCATATCTATTTCCAAACCTAAATATGGAGGGAAATACATGAATATTACTTTACCTGTGTCATTTTCTAGGACAGCTTCTCTCACAAATCTAGGTTACTGATACTGTTTTCAAAAAATCTATTTATTGCATTTAATGTGCAATGAACAGATATGACCAGATATTATGTTACATATGCATTAATATGTAATGAATCAACTAGCCTGAGACTCTAAATAGGGGGGGATAAGCATCAGTCTTTATTTCAGTTTTTTAACTTTATTTTTTTAGATTTCTTTTCTTGTCTGAAATCACTGTAACATGTTGTAGTTTTTATGTCAGTCAAAACCAAAAGCAGGATTACTTATTTTTAGGAGGAGGGAGATTAACGCACTTGACTAGTCTTCAGCTCAGAAAAGAATGACATACTTGCAGATTGTATGTTTCTTTGAAGTTCATCAGTCAAACATTGACATAAAATAAAACATGGAGTAGTTTAGGAGCTGTAATATATGCTGTGACCTGAAAAGGATTATCAAATTAACACAGGGATCAAATGAAAATGTCTGTTACTGTCATTAATTGCTGCTTACAGACTCTCAAGATTCCTTTTAAAGAGATGTTATTGGATTCTCTTGGCGCTCTCCTTTAAACATGACACAACTCATTCATTATATTCTTGCTTCAGTCACTGATATCCTCAAATAAATATCATTGCTTATATCATGGGCTTATCCATTGCTTATATCTGCTATTCCAAGAACGTTCTGTGAAAAAACATTATACAGAAGTTATTGGAAAGGAGAGAATCAAGAGTAGATATAATTTACCTGTGCAGCAAGTAATTCAGTTTCAACAAGTTAGCATATTGCTCTAATCACGTTTTGTTTTATACAATAGCCAATCTTGTGAAAGAAGAAAATTAAGCTAAGTGACTGGATACATTATTATATTTACCGAAATGGAATGCATCTTAAAATGACTATCTGTGCTCTATTCTCTATAAGTAGATAATACTGATTTAGATGTGGGTGCAATGATTTTTGCACCACTTCTCTTCCTTTATAACTGACTTTTTGAATGGTTTCAGTACTTTTAATGTGTTAAATACTTCAAAAATGCCTTATTTAAGAATAAATACCAACATAGAAAACAACTCTAAAACAGCCTTTCTATATATCTATTAACTGTACCTACTTTTTCAGTCTGAGAGAGGATTCTTCATATCAGAATAAGGGGAGTGAAGAGAGGGAAAATGATGTTTTTGTCCACAGAGGAAGAAGTTATAACTTTGTTCAGTTCTCTAATCTATAATGAAATCTTCATTTGGTTTTGTATTCTTGGGGGTGAAGGTCTACAAAATGATGGTTTATTGTTCATGTCATGTTCAAGTTGCTAAGGGGAAGAAGGTGTGCGTTGGTGCTGTGCAGGAGGTTGAAGACAAACTCCTTTATTTCTAACACGAGCAGTGTATATTCTATTTTAAATTTTGTAAATATGTCTAGTCAAATATGAACCTAATACTATACTAATTAATATCTACAGAGTCTTTTCAGTGGGCTTTTTCTTGTTACTTACATTCATGCTCCAAAACATCAAAATGCAGCATGTTTTTAGTGTTCTTCCAGAACAAGTAGGTCAGTTCAAATACTCAGCTGAATCATTGCTGTTATTCTGTTTTTGCAGCGTCAGTTTCTTACAGCAATTTTCAGAACATAGTTTGTTACATATATGATATTTTGCTTCCATTCCTCTTACATCTGCTCTAAAAGCAGTTTTCAATAATTTTCATTCATTCTGCTGAAAATTTGACTATGCAACTTGTGTGCTTTAAAATAAAGAACAAAGGATTAAATATATCTTTCTCATCCTTCGTTTTAAAGCAATATATACCAAAGCAGAATGTGTGTGTATAAAAGTATATATTATATATATAGATACTTACAGCCATATGATATATATAGGTTGAAATTTAGACATGAGAAGACTGTCAATAATTTTCTTATCCATGTAAACTACATCAAAAGCCTGTAGCTATCCATACATATGTAACGTGATATATACACTATCTAAAATCTACTTGAGTATTGTTAGCTTTTCCTCTAGAGACATTTTACCAAGGGGCTAAGTTGTCATTGACTAATATA
The DNA here is from genome assembly GCA_013389865.1 of Piaya cayana. NCBI lineage: Eukaryota > Metazoa > Chordata > Aves > Cuculiformes > Coccyzidae > Piaya > Piaya cayana. The sequence goes on from WAAB01005888.1 coordinate 33,983, forward strand.
CAGACATGAATAGCACCATTCTTTTTTCTTAAAACACAATATCCATGCATCCCCCCAATCTTTGGATTAAGAAGGGTATCAAGAAGTTCCAAAAAATAATTTGTAGCAAAGATTTGTTGTTATCTTTTCATTTCTTCTTGGCTCAAAAAAGCTACAGTACTTCAAATAAATGAAATCTCTGGGTTATTTAAGCTATATGACAAGGCTTTGAACTGTAATACTCATGAAACAGCTTGTGTTGATGGCAAATTGAAAATGCATTATTTCCTTTTAAGTATAGGAGTTTGAATCCCACACAGAGAACTTCTTAGAAACGTAGTACAGGACTACTTTCTTTTCATTTTGCAAATGAAATTCTTTTTTTTCTATACCCCATGTAAATTAACTTTAATAGTCACCCCCTAAAATTAAGTTGTAAAATGTTGCCAAGTCAGTAGTCAAATAAAAATGTTTCATGTCATGTAAGCAAATAAATGCCCACAGTAAACACCTATCGTAAGATATAAAAGCTGTCAGTAAATTGTCTGTCAACTGTCACTTTGGTATTTCCTCTTTCTTTTTTTACACCAAAGATTGGCCAGGATTGGTGCATATGTTCAATCCTGTTGTGCTTTTTCTCCTTCTCTTCTGCTCTGCCATTTTTGTATACGTACATAGACTAAAGGGGAAGAAAGGCTCAAGAAGGGATGACCTTCATCACTTTTACTGGTGTTAAATGCTAGAATATAATCTAACAGCATTTATCTGAGAATCTTTAATGATTTAGTTTATATAAATCACAGTGTAGGGACTCTATATTTCACTGCATCACTATCTAATGCACATTTGCGTGTCTGTTGTCCTTGTCAGCCCTGTATTCCCACCTGGGTTTAGACAGCTCTGCCACAAGCAGTACTTCAGTGCTTTTGCTGCCATTAGCAACCGTGTTGCCCCAAAGCTGTTCAGAATGTTTTTGTTCAGATACAAGCACTGCCATGAGTTCAGAAAAACCCAGACCTGAGTTTTTGTTGACAACCTTTTGAAACGGGCATTTTAACAAATTACTACTTATATTTCGTATGTGTACATATGAATTTCTGTAGGTGACTACTTTCTTAGTTCTGAATTTTACATCATTCCAGCAATGTTAAGAATGTGAAAGACAGGTTACTCCTGGATTATTCATATAATATCAGTGATGTTCATGTGTCTTATATTTAGTCCGAAGCCTGCTTACGTGAAAGTCAGTTTATCTTTGGACACTTGGGACTCATCTGCCTGGGGCAACAATATAAGGAATGGTTTGAGTTTAACAGACAATAGTTAGGCTGCATTAACTCCCCAGGTGGAAACTGTTGTTCTGGAGAGGTGGTGTTCTTGCATTTTAGCTTGGTAATGTTCCAGCGCACTGAAAGATAGCCAAACAAAGGAAGAGAACCACACAAAAAAGACTCCTGGCAGAGTAACAGTCTTCATATACAATCTGTTCTGCAGTAGATCATTGGGACTTTTGTAGGCAAATTCAGAGTTACAAGGACATATCTATCAGAAGATAAGTTTCCACAGTGCTTTGTCCTGAGAGTTACTGAGTAGGAACATCTTTCTTTGAAATTACTGCATATAGTACTGATGCTCATTAGATTAAATCTAAAGGCTCCTCATTACTTTAATGGGAGTCGAATCAGCCCTCTACATTTTCACAGCCAGAATCCTTAGTTGGTTTTATTCCCAATGTCTTCATTTGGAAAATTCTGTAAGCTTTCTTCTTGGAGTTATTGTAGGGGTTTGGGACATCCAGAACTTTTGGGATGCGTCACCTAATGACACCTCACAGGAGAAGGTCTAAATCAAAACATTCAGTTATTTTACAGGAAAAAAAAAAAAAAGCTTCCTATGCAAAATTCGAATCTGCATTTCAGAGTGAAATTCCAGAGGAAATGAGTGCCCAATTATACATGGATACATAGATGTTTGGAATGAAGTGGGGACAGTGTTTGTTTACATGGCGTTCTTTACTTATCTTATTCCTTTGACCAAAAATTAGTGTCTGTTTTGTTTGTGGAATTGGATTTATGCTTTTACAGTTCCTTCAGAAGAAATTCTTTTGAGTCTTAGCACTTCTGCAACAAAGTTTAAGGACAGTAGAGAGGAAAAAATCATTTTCACTGAACAAAATAAGGACAAAGCCTACAGTGTTCCATAGATACTTGGTTGTTTTAAATGCTTTCTTTTTCAAAAGTTAATTATGTGATTGCTACATTACTTAAGAGCTGAGAAGAACACATCTATAATGAGTAGAATCTGAATAGATTTTTAATGCATCTTTTTTAGCTCTCCCCGTGGCTAGGAGTGCTTGTTGAGATCTTCATTTACAATAGATTACTGCTACTTTTTAAAGTACTTTCCCACTCTCTATATAATTGATGTATTAGTACATCCCCTAAGCATATTTTCTTGTTCGTCTTTACTCCATTAAGATTAAACAGAATGGTCATTAGATTATAAAGAAATAAAATATTCACTTTGCTACTTACTGCAAAAAAGCTGCTATTATCTGTCAAATATAAAGATTAACTTTGCTGTCAGGTACCTTTTTAATGGCTTTTTAAATATAACCCTGAACCACTGTAACACATAGTAAAAGATTAAGAACTTTCTTCATCAGGGGGAAGTATATCTTAATTAGATGTCAGCCTCCGAATTTTTTTGCTCAGTTCATGCTCTTAGCTGTGAAAGATTTTTATCCATGGTTATCTGAATTCATGACACAGTTGCAATGCTGGTTAAAATTAAGGGGACGATTTATACTTTATTGCTTGCTATAGACTTTTTAATAGGTTTTAATTAAAATGTCAAATATAATCTTATATATATTTCTTGTTTAAATAACAGTGGAAATATGAGTTTGTAAAGGTATGGAGTAACCCGTTTTTCAGTGTGTGAACATAAACTGCATTTGCAAAGAGGGTGCTCAAACGTGAAACAAAATGAAAATTTTATTCTTATAAATTTAGGCTTGCAGAATGGTGTGGTTTTCCCTTATTCTCTGTAGCTCCTCACTACTTTTTCCACTGTTCTTTTCTTCTGAGAGAAAACAACAATGTTTCAGATGGTGAAAGTCTTTAAAAGAGCATCAGGGAACACAGAGGTCACTGGTATTTTATAATTAACAGGTGCAAAATACATGGAAGATATGTAGCAGCATAACTGCAAAGCTGTTCTTGCCAGTAACGGTCGTATTTACTGTCCACTGAACTAGACAAAGGTTGCAAAACAAATATGAAGAAATATGGTATTAATGACTGATTAAGTCTAAAGTAGAAACTGGTCTAATTTATTTTATTGATTATTTCATTATTAATGGTGTCATGGTTCTAAAGTTGGTGTTCACAGGCAACTGAAGAGGTAACAATATTCAGCAGTTCTGATTGTTACTGACAGTGAGGTCTCCATCACTGCTTGGTTCTGGGGCATTTTTCTGTCTGCCCTGATATTACTGGAATTATTTAAGGTATGGCTGTCATTCAGAATCATAATGATAAGCTCTGTGGTACTCTTGCTTGTGGTTATTTCTTTAGTTTTTAAAATGATCTTGCTAGTTTCTGTCACACAAGATCTTTCAAAGAAAAAGCCCTTTTTTCAAGGAGTCAGGTGTGCTACAATGTCATTCTATGATTTTCATTACAGGGACTGGCAAAATGACATAATATTCAATCTATTTTAAAAGAGTAGTTTTAGTAGAGTTCACAGAAAGATTAATAAGTATGGCTATTTTAGACTTGTAAACTAAAATTATAGTCAGGAGATGTCGTACAATACCTTATTTATTAACCAACTATATCTTTGGTTAGATTAAGGCTTTCATATTTTCAGTCAGAAACTTAGCCTGTAAGGCAACAATTCTTTGGCATCAAAGCCACCATTTTCTTTCAGTAGTGCTTTAGTTTTGTTAGCTATAGATACCTTCTCAAGTGCCTCCAGATCCCCAGCACTGGGTCAGCTACCCACATTAGCAGTTCAGTTGAAGTGCTGATCTGAACTCCAGCACTGCAATCTGGGAAGGAAGGTGTTCTTTTCTTCTTGACTCAGTGTTTTGACATGTGTCTCTGAAGTTTGGTGTGCCTTGTCATTTGACTGGAAACAGCCCCTGTGATGCTTATAGGAAAAGTTATTTCTTCTTTCTATCAGTTTTCCCTGGATGAAAACATTCTTACTTCCACATCCCTCACTTATTATGTAAGCAGGTAATTAGCTGATTACTTGTGCTCCACTTAGCAGCATGATTGGATATGTGTCACTCTCAGCAGTGTTGTAGTATAATCTTGAGAAGAGGGCAGTTTGCTCAGAACATGTTCCTGCAGTGTTTCCTTCAGTATCCCAGAAGCCCTTCTCACTCTCTGCTGGAGTCCTTGAGTGGGTCGCACTATCAGTGACTGGCTTTTCTTTTTATGGCATTGGACAGTTGCATCTACCTGACCTAAGCCTGTTATTGCTCCTGCCTCCCCTCCTAACCGAAGACCAATAGCTGCAGTAAGTACCCTTGATCATCTCAGTGGAGCTCCACTGGAGATAATTTCCTCCTTTGACACTAGTCTTTAAATGTTCTCTGCCAGCCTATACCCAGCTCAGTAGCAGTGCCATTTCTTGTGTATTTGTTTTGCAGGGTAGAGGAAATTAGTTTCTTACATGTTCAGTCCTTCCTTTACTTTTCATCTCATATTTCCTTCTAATCTTGTAATTGCACAGAAAAGCATGTTAGTAAACATGTATCAATTTCTGAAATTATTTTCCAGGTTTCTCTTAAAGAAAACCTTTTTTTTATCCTGCCCCAGATCATATGCCATTATCTGGCCAATTCTTCTGTACTTAAATTGTAGGATTTTGCAGAGTCTTCAGGGTATATATTTGTTTAATTTAAATAGCTGTTCAAATTAAGTGGAGAAATTCAGTTGCAGGTCATTTATTCATCAGTAATGCTATATGTGAAAATTTTTCACCCTCTTTTTTTCCTGTGGAAGAAAATAAATACATTTAATAATGTGTAATAAACTAGCTAGTGAGTCCCTTGTCAGTTTTTATTTCTGCCCTCTTGTCTTTTTAACATCTGTTTCAGTAAGACCAAGCTTTGTTTCAGTTCCACTGTTGTTTTGGCCAGCGTATGCTGAAAACATATTGTGAACCATTACCAGATTTATGAGTAAACTATACAAATTCCTGTATACTGTTAATATGTTTTGACTGTCCAAATGTTAACTAAACCCCCTTAACTTTCCCATGTGCTGGTGACAAAAAAAACAGTAGTACAAACATTTCACAACAAATAACAGTAAAATGTACTACTTTTCAAATGCCATAGGTCTGTTATCTGTTTGATAAAGCAGGAAAAATATCTTGCTCTTACAGAAAATGTTAGAACTTCTTGATCATGTAAATTTTATTTTTCTAGTAGCAGAATAGATAAGGCCTTATGCAACTAACACAGTGTTGCCTTTGTGCTTGAAGCATCCGCAGTCAGACTTCAACGTAAGAGAGAAATCTCTGGAGTAAGGATGATTGAGACAAGCAATAGCTTTCTTATCTAAATTTTTATAGTCAAAGATCTTATTGTTTTTCTAACACTCTCTTACTCATGTGAAATACCGTAAATACTGGTGGATATATTAGTTAGGCAGTAGGTATGATTCCTACTTGTTCTTTTCCTCTTAGACAAGCCTGTTGTTTTCCATTAAACCTACAGTAGACCCCAATTGTTTTAAAGGATTTAGAAGAGAGAGACGAAAATATAGAGGAATAAAGGAAACAGAATGATGGCCAGTTTCAGATAAGGCAGTAGGCTTACACTTGGCTCAGTCATTGTGCCTGACATTGCTTTTTCCTTGAGCTAGTCATTTATGTCCCTTGAAACTTAGATCCTCTCTGGAAAAAGAGGTTATTGGTGAATGCTTTTCTCATTAAAGTGTTAAGAGAATAAATTTAAATATATTCATTTAGTACATGTTGATGAAGCACATAAAAATGCAAGGGGAGGGTCTGACTTATAATTTATTTTATACACTTTGCTTAACTGATGACATATTTCCTCAATGTAATTATTAAGACATGAATTACTTTCTTACAGTAGTCTCTAGTAATATTTTCTATTTACAGGTTTGAGTTGAAAGGGACCTTAACGTTCATCTAGTTCCAACCCCTCTGCCATAAGCAGGGACATGTCCTGCTAGATCAGGCTGCTCAAGGTCCCATCCAGCCTGGTGTTGAATACTTCCATGTCTGGGGCATCCACAGCTTCCCTGGGCAACTTGTACCAGTGACTCACCATCATTGTGAAGAATTTTCTCCTGTTGTCTAGCCTAAATCTTTCCCTCTTCAGTTTATAGCCATTCCCCCTAGTCCTGTCACTACATGCATTTGTAAAAAGTCCCTCCCCAGCTTTCTTGTACTCCTCCTTTAGTAACTGAAAGGTCGCTATAAGGTCTCTTTGGAGCCTTTTCTTCTCCAGTCTGAACAACCCCAACTCTCTCAGCCAGTCCTTGTATGGGAGGTACTCCAGCCCTCTGATCATCTTTGTAGCCCTCCTCTGGACCCATTCCAACAGCTCCATATCCCTTCTTATGTTGAGGATTCCAGAACTGGACACAATACTCCAGGTGAGGTCTCACAAGCCAAGTAGAGGGGTGGAATCACCTCCCTAGACCTGCTCACCACACTTTTTTTTTTATGTGGCCCAGGATGCAGTTGGAACTATGGGCTACAAGCATGCATCTCATTGTTTCAGAACAATGTAAAAATTTTTAAGAAAAGAAACGTAGTAATACTCAGACAAGTTAGGTAGAGATTTTATCAGTGTAGAGTGGTTAAGTGCCTTACATATGTTATAAAGCAATGACTAATCTGGGAATTAATCTTTGAACCAATTCAAGAACAAATGGGTTTGTAAAGCTTCTCTTGGCTGCTGTGGAGAAGTACTTCATAACCTCTGACAATAAGTATTTTTATGTTGATGTCCCTCCATTGTGTGTTATCTCTAGACTGAATTGTGAAGAAGATTCTATTCAAAAGCTAAGTCAAAGGCTCTTTTCATTGGACAGTGCCTTTCAGTAGTGATTTTGACTGTACATGACTTTCAGAGTTGCTTCAAACTAAACTCTAATTATGAGATAATGCTGAAAGAACTGTATTTAAAGCTTAATTTGCACAGGAACCTGCTGCTGAGGACATAGTGAGAATATTACCTAGTAAGATAGGATGTATGATGTAGAATGTATTTTGTTACCTTTTTTATTAGGTCACAGAAAAGTGGCTTGATGACTGTCTAAGGCAGAAAGCTAGCAGTCAGGATTCCTTGGTTGTGATAGTGCTATTGCATCCTGCAACAATGGGCACTTCAGTCTCTTTTAGTACCTGTGACAGACAGACATTCTGTGAATTAACTGTAATGTTAGGCAGAACATGTATATGTTGTGACAGTTAATACTGTACATGCTTTTGTAAAGCACTTGTAAAATGCTGTAAAGTGCTTTTGATTGTCAAGAAAGGGAATGTTTGTGCTGTTCCTCTTAATACCACAACCCCATGCAGGAGGAGGCTGGCAGTGAAGGAGAAATGGGAAGGATTGGACCATCTGGATGTTTTAAAGGTAAAAGATAAATGATTTGATTGTCATTTGAGGAGAAAAAGGAGAATTATTTAGATTCCTTTTAATGATTTTGCCCATCTGTGAGTGAGAATGAAAGGAATTTGACCTGTTCTTTATACAACAGCTAAGACTTGATGACACTGCTTTCATTTCTCTCAGTTTATGAGGCATGAGAAAATAAGATGGGTTCTAAGCAGTGGGATAATTCTATTTTGTTCACAGTGTATGGGGAGAGAAAGGCTGCCATGTGCTGATGAGATCATCACTTTAATAGCAGCCATTTATCTCAGAATGCTCTCTGAAGGTAAACACAACGATCACTTTTAAAGTAAAAAACATTATTCAGCCTGCTATTCTCTTAGTCTTGTTCTTACTGAGGTGAATTCGTTCAACTGATCTGTTTAAATGGTGAAGAATGCAGCAGACTGTTTTTTTCAAGAATGCTTCTTATAGTCCTTTTAGCTTGATTTAGGATTCAGTAGAAAATTCTAAAAAAATTATCTCTTTTCAAGCAGAAAGGCTGATCAGGCTGGGTGGAAATACAGGGAAAAAACAGCATTCTTCTTTACGTTGCACTTGTGAAATGCAAAGCTGGCAAAAAGTTGTTTTGCAAATGACAGAAAAAACAGAAGTTCTCATCAGGAACGACACAGATTGCTGCAATCAGTTTTGATGCTAGAAATAGTGCTGCTTTATACACAGAGTAAACTCATTGCTAAGGAATAGATAGGTTGAGTCTTTTCATATCAAAGCATAGATTAATACCAGTGAAATATTCTTATTAGAAGATGGTTATAAATTAATTAAAATTAATTTAGAGATAGAATTATTAGAAAAAGGCAATATCCTCAAATTCAAGGGTATAGTGGTTTTACAATGACTTAATCCAACAGTCTGTCTGATAAAAGCACTGATCATAGTTTTTTCTACAGCTGTTGTGGTTGGTGGTAGGAGGGAACCTTCAGCTTTTGCATCCACATGTTCAGTTATGACTGGATATTTAAAACTCCAGCTTTTGTTCCCCTTTCCAATGAGATTTTGTACTCTCCTCTAGTGTAGCAGCAAGGATCCCATCTTGTTTCATTCTCTTGGAAGTAAAGAATAGAGCTGTTGTTACCTTTCTTTTCCCTTTTCTGGGGACTCTGTTTATACAGAGCAAGATCTTAGAGGGAGATTCACAGTGCATTGCTGCAAGTTTTGTGGATGTGGGCATTTGTTGACGTGTAAGTACACTTTCATTGAATTAACAGAACCCCAAGCCCCTCTCAATACCAAATTAGAGTTTCTCTCTTCAGGTATATTTATTAAGAAGTAACTATTTTAAGAGGCATAACGAAAAACCTTTCATAGCATGTAGGATTAAAATTGCTTTGCAAAATTCAGAGAAAGCTTCTAATATGTCCATCAAAATGTTCAGCTGTAGCAGTTCAGGTTGTCTTGTACACATTTTCAAAGTGTACCCATAAATATTTCAAACAAGACGAAGTGTTTATCTGAAAACTTTCAACTAATTAGTCATCCATTTATAGATTATTTCCATAAAATTTATTCCCTAATATCCTTTGTCTTTATGTATAGCTCTAGAAGTTCGACCTGTTGACATTTGTAAGGGAGGACTTGGACACCAGTGAGATGTGTTGTGGTGATGAGGAGATTGAAT
>WAAB01005889.1:0-34693 GCA_013389865.1 Piaya cayana
CTTGGATCATCTTCATGGACTCCCCTAGACTTGCTCTGTGATCAGTAAATGAAACATTCAAAGCCAGAAGCCTCTGGATTTTAGTACTTTTTCAGGTTCGTGAAAGTAACTGTAAGAAAAAAAAAAAAGGCAGCAAAACTCTCAAGTCAAGCAGGAGGTGCCGAGTGGGCTTGGAATCCAGCTCTGACCAAGATCTGGACAACCAGTGCCATGTGTTCAGGAGAAAGACAAAAGCCTGGATGTCACCTCAAAATAATCTTTCAACTCAGAGAAGAGAAAAGAAGTGACACTCAACAAAACACAAGGAATATGCAAGCTTAAACAGTAAATGCCAGAGTAGAACATGAAAATAAATCACAGCTGAAGCAAATCTGGTGAAAACCANGAAGAATATAAATTTAAGTATTTTTAAAGGTTCGTAAAAAAAACTGTAAGAAAAAAAAAAAAGGCAGCAAAACTCTCAAGTCAAGCAGGAGGTGCCGAGTGGGCTTGGAATCCAGCTCTGACCAAGATCTGGACAACCAGTGCCATGTGTTCAGGAGAAAGACAAAAGCCTGGATGTCACCTCAAAATAATCTTTCAACTCAGAGAAGAGAAAAGAAGTGACACTCAACAAAACACAAGGAATATGCAAGCTTAAACAGTAAATGCCAGAGTAGAACATGAAAATAAATCACAGCTGAAGCAAATCTGGTGAAAACCACAAGTATAATAAAAAACAGGCTGAAAAACACAACAGAGCTGGGTCACTAGCTAGGAGTTTTCTGTGATAATGTTCCCAGTAAGCCCCAGAAAATGAATCTTATTGTGGAACCTTGCAGAACAGCAAGTTAGAAGAGTGTATACATGCACACGTGCATGAGACTGAAGTGGGTTTTAGGAAACAGCATAGTGTATGGCCTCTACAAACCGGTGCAGCTGCAACATTTCCTCCAAAATAGCATCATTATACACAAGAGGAGGCAAAAAGGAAACATGCTCCTTAAAACCACATTCCATGTCTTTTTAGAAGCAAACTCAAACACACGCTCTAGCCCTGTTGGTCTCTGCTGTAGGGCTGGTCCGATCAGCAGCACCGTGGGGCCTCAAGCCGTCATGTCCAAGCATTCAAGAGTCACAGGAGAGCTGCAGGAAAGGCCATGTCCAAGAGCTACAAAGCAAACATTCCAAACTGTCACGCTCTGTACTGCCTTTCCCTAGGAGAGGTTGTGGCTCCAGCTGGAGTAGGACTCATGGTACTAACCACGTTTCATCAGTCCAAGAGCTGGGAAATGAAGGGATATACACAACTGCCAAGGGCACAGTCAGTGAAGGGCAAGACCAATGTCTATCGACAACGGTTACCCCTAAGCTGTTCTGCCAAACTAAACAGCCATAATTCCTCTTCTCCCCATGCACAGCCCCTCTCCTCCCCTCCTTAGGCCATCTCCATCCGCTCTCTTTGCTGATTTCTTTTTCCATGGTTGTCATATCTGCCTGCCAGAGGTAATCCCAGACTGAAAGCAGAAAATGCAGAGCTTTGAACTGCGGGTCTCAACAGACAGAAACAGTGCCTGGAGGTGAGCTTTGGGTCTGGTAGAAAGCTTGTGACGGGCTGGTCCTGCTTACAGAATCATAAATCATAGAATCAGGTTGGAAGAGACCCACTGGATCATCGAGTCCAAACATTCCTATCAAACACTAAAACATGTCCCTCAGCACCTCGTCCAGCCGTCCCTTAGACACCTCCAGAGAAGATGACTCAACCCCCTCCCTGGACAGCCTGTTCCAGTGCCCAGTGACCCTTTCTGTGAAAATTTTTTTCCTAATGTTCAGCCTGACCCTCCCCTGGTGGAGCTTGAGGCCATTCTCTCTCATCCTGTCACTTGGGAGAAGAGCCCAGCAGCCTCCTCTCCACAACCTCCTCTCAGGCAGTTCCACAGAGCAATGAGCTCTCCCCTCAAGCCTCCTCTTCTCCAGCCTAAACCCCCCCAGCTCTCTCAGCCACTCCTCTTCTTCTCCGGCCCCTTCCCCAGCTCTGCTCTCTTCTCTGGACTCGCTCCACAGCCTCAACATCCTTCTTGTGGTGAGGGGCCCACAACTGACCCCAGGATTCAAGGAGCGGCCTCACCAGGGCCGAGTGCAGAGGCGCTCCTCTTGCATACGCTGGGATGCTGATATGTCACTGATTTATGTAACTTATGTACCAACATTAGCACGAGCAAAAAGAAACGAAGACTCATACACTGTTCTGGCAGATGAAAGGCTTTGCAAAAAGGCACAGGCAACTGTTGAGCTATGCAGTGCACGCCATTGTCTGCAGACATGGTTATTAAAGCTTTAGCAGCCTCCAGATCTCTTACCTCAAAGAAACAACAGTAATAACATGCCATGCAGCTTGGTAGTTGTCACTAGCCAGTAAAAATAAGGATAAGTTAAGCAAAGAAGAAGCAGCTGAGGGGAGAATCTTATCACTCTCTACAACTACCTGAGAAGAGGTTGTAGGGAGGCGGGTGCTGGTCTCTTGTAGCAAGAAAGAAGTGACAGGATGACAGAAAATGGCCTCAAGTTGTGCCTGGGGAGGTTTAGATTGCATATTAGATAAAATTCTTTACTGAAAGAGTAGTGGTGAAGCACTGGAACCTGCTGCCCAGGTAAACAGTTGAGTCACCATCCCTGGAGGGGTTCAAAAAAACGTGTAGACCTGGCACTTGGGGACATGGTTTAGTAGGCACAGTGGAGCTGGGCTGACAGTTGGATTGGACGACCTTAGAGGTCTTTTCCAACATTAATGATTCTATGGTTTTATAATTCTATGCACTTTTCTTTCCTCTCCAAAACTGGGAGGATGCTCCTACCTCACTGTTAAACAGAGAAACCAAAGTACATACACACATCCATCTTTCATAAAGGGGGAATCCAGCCTGCGCTACACTCCTAGGTCAGCTCTCGTCAGGTTAATGCATCAGACATGCATTTGATGGCCTGTGTTCATTCCCACCTTACTTAACGCGTCACAAGTTGGGAAAACTCTGGTAAAAGCCAAGTGAATTTCCCAGTAAACTGTTTGCTCATCTGGAAGAGCCCGAGAGTCTGGGTTGTATTCGTAGGAGGAAATGGCGAGAGGCTTCCAAAGACGGCCTTGCATAACCTCACCAACATCAAAGGCCTGCCAGTTGTTTAAATCAGATCAAAATTTGACTATACGGCATTTGCACTAGAAACAATCAAAACTCAGATATCCGTCGAAGCGATTTATGATTCATGCTCAAAATTTTAACCAAGAATTTCTTGCCTTTACAATTCCCATGTCTTTCTTTTTGATCAAGCAGAACAGTTGAAGAAAAGATTATTCTTGTTTAGGAAATGGATTTATAGGTCTTCTAAAACAACAGCTTAAAACCTCTGAGCCAATGCAGGGAACACCAGAATACCAAACATCTGACATGTTCCGTGAAGCGCTTCTATAGAGAATTAAGAATAGATAAGAAGGGTATGAGGAAAGAGGATAAAGTGTAATCAGCAGAGGGGGGGGAAGCTCAACCTATTACTTGCTGGGTTTTTTGACAGACAAATTACTGACCTGAATGAAAACACAAATACCTGCTCAGTGCATCGCATTTTGCATCATGAATAATACATACATCTCCCCTCTGTACTGAAAATAAAACTCACTCGCGCTTTCGGGGTTACTGTGCAGCTGGAGAGCCTCAAGATTAAATGACATCCTTCGGTTACAACTGGAAAAGATGCACAGTTTTGTAGTTTGCAAGTGAAACAGGTATTTTAGCTGTTGTCCCAATTTAAAAAAAAGTGTAGAGTGTATCTAAAAGATGTTCATTATGTAGATGTTCAGTGTCAGCAGAGGGAGAGGTCTTAGCAGAGAGGCCACGTCTTCAACAGCCAACGTAACCCAAACGTCACGACAGCTCCCAACCTCCAAATCCCTAGTCACAGCACCAAGTCTCACCAAGACCAAGAGCACCCAACCAGGCTGCAGGAGGCACCCATTGGAAAGAATTCACAGCGTGTGTGTAAAGTTAAAGACACATTAACACAAAGCAGGGATATACACACATCAGAGCAGCAGAAGGGACTGACACCGATAGGATAAAAAGCAGAGTTTGGTTGGGGTCACTTCCTGCACAGATACAAGTTCATAAATGCCTTCATTCTTAGTCACCTAGGTTAAACAAATTTACTCAGCTAGAACAGATATGAACAGCAACAAGGATTAATTACCACATAATTAACTGATGGAAACGTCTGGATGAAATGATAAGCCAGTGGAAAGATTTTTTTTTAAAAAGTGAACTGTGACATAGATCCTTAGTAAACAGATCCATTTATTACCATTAAGACAGACAGTTTCTCCTTCTGCCATATAAAGTTGTAATTAATTATGCAGGACAGCTGCTGATACCTGAGATCGAGTCGCTGCCAGCGATGCTCTCACATGGCCAGACTCTTTGAGAACTCTGTAGATACGAGAACTCTGTAGATACCTGATAGTGTCTCAGCATCTGCTGCCTTGGCACGGTGTGCGCTCAACACAGCAACCACCTCAGTACCACGTTACAGACACGGGAAGAAAAGGGGAAGGGCTGTATTTAAATTCAAAATATAGTTTATCACATCCATTTTATGGATAAATATAGTGATGACTTCTGGCAAAGCGTTTGGCCATGTCCTACTTGTAGCACGAGCTTCCTTTTTGGGCTAGAAAGTTGCGGAGTCGGGCAAAGGCTGCGCTATACGTCACTGACGTGAGACACTTTCTCTCTACATACAACTTTCACCCCAGAGAGTCCCAGAAAGGAATAATAAAAGGGCTGTGAGATTAAATCAACCCAAATTGATAATGAAATCCAGGTTTGTTTTGAATTGAGCTCAGTCTTAAATTGTGTCCCTTGCACTAAGTGACTCAGGGGATTGGTTTGGAATCAGGAATGTTTTGAATTGCTACATTCTGGATTTCATTATTCCCCCTCTGGGCAAGTGGATGCATTTGAGAGCCTGAAACTTCATTTATAGAAATCCTGCTGAAGCTGGAAAAGCAGGAATCAAACCAACCAGGACAGAATACATGCTGACGCCTCTGAATCAGCATTCAAAATCCTCTTCCACTTCAGCAGTTAACAAGCCTGGAAGGGGTGAGGGGAAAAAAAATTTAAAAGAGACTTTCCTTACAGTCCAAGAAGCACTCAGCTACTTGTGGCACAGGAAACAGGCTTGGGCTCTACTTTTCAGACACTGTCTTTACTTGAAGCAGCTCATTCTTCAATACTTACAATTCTATTCCTGCTCCTGTTTTACTCTGTTCCCCACCTTCCTACCAGCTGGTAGCTGTAACTGCTGATATCCCATCAGTTTAGGGAGAGGTTAGGATTTTTCCTTCTGACAGGAGACTTGTTGCTGCAAGTCTGATATATATTTAACATTCTTCTCCTTGGTTCATTTACTAACACACAATAATTAGCTTCAGAAACAATTGGCATCGCTCAAAGGACTGGCTCACTGAGATTTGTAACCAAAGTTTTCAGTCTGAGCAAACAAATAAAGAAGACTTGAGTATGTGTTCAAGATGAGACTTGAACCAAAGCCTCAGCCTGGTGCAGCTCCCCGTGCAGCGCTAAAACCCAGGTGATAACAACAAAGGAATGCACAGAAGCAGACAGATAAATTCTGCAGCACGACGTGACTGCAATTACGTGGCAGATGTGCTGCTACTCCTTACAGCAATTACTACTGACGGCTTACTCCCAGCAATAGTCAGAGAGATCTTATTGGCAACTCAAATATAAGATGAGACAAAAATTTAAATGGAGATACTGACCAGACGTAACATACACTAAAGTAATTTGATTTAAAAGACAACTACTAGTGCTTTTATTTCCACAGCTACTTGTTTTCCCAAGAAAGAGAAGGCTCTGGGGAGACCTTATAGCAGTGTTCCAGTGCTTAAAGGGGCTCCAGGAAAGCTGAGGAGGGCTCTTTATCAGGCAGTGCACGGATAGGATGGGGGAGAAGAGTTTTAAGCTGAAAGAGGAGATTGAGACAAGATATTAGAAAGAAACGTTTTCCTGTGAGGGTGAGGAGGCAGATTGCCCAGAGAAGTTGTGGATGCTGCACCCATGGAGGTGTTCAAAGCCAGCCTGGATGGGGCTTTGAGCAACCTGACAGAGTGGGAGGCATCCCTGCCCATGGCCAGGGGGTTGGAACTAGGCAGGCTTTATGGTCCCTTCCAACTCAAACCATCCTATGATCCTATTAAATACTCAGGAGATAACAATTCAATCACAACTTTACGCTCCTTAAGGAGTTAAAGTAAACAGACTTGTGTCTTTCATATTTTAAACAAGGAAAAAAGTACTTATTTTGGGAGGGGTGGAGATAGAAACAATCCTCTCAAGGGCTCAAAGGCAGAGGTGGGAAGAGGAGGTGGCGAGACAGACCCCAGGTCGTGGTTTGTACAGTAAAAGCCCAAAGCACGAAAACAGAGACTCCAATAGCTGGACCAGGATCACCATCAGGGCAGGTTCAATGGAGAGATTCCCAATAGTTCAAGTGAGAACAGCCCCTGTTTGATTAGAGCTGGGAAGCGCTGACAGTAGAGAGATGGGAGTTTGGCTGAAAGAACAAAAGTTAAGATGATATCAGGATTCAAAGAACAAATTAAGAAGCAAGAGATCTTAGTCTTCACCACCACCTCAGACACGGTTTCATCTCCCACTCAATCACGACTTGCTGACCTTTCAAAACTCCTACCATACAGCATCTCCCACTGAAAACAGTAAACGGCTGTTGTGAATCAAGAAATTCAGGATCCAGCTTTGCCTGGGTCTTCGTGCTTTCATTTTTAAAGTAGAAGCAATAAACATCCCACTCCTTCAAAGCACTGACACGGTCCAAGATCCTCACAGTGCAAACACTAGGTAAATGACAGTTATGATCTGCTATGCAATCCCTACATGAACAGCAAAGCTCAGTCTCTCACATTTACAGCTCCTTTACAGATCATTCATTTCATTTTTTAGTGTTAGGACTGAAGCAGCTGATGACTAACCTACTGAACGCAGAACTGCTACTGTACTCCTTGGAGCTTTCCTTCTTGCATCTCTTTCCCCACCCCCAGCCATGTGTTAGTAGTTAGAAGCTGCTTGCTGAAGCTCAAAGTTTGACAGAGGAAAGAAAAAAGGTGGAAAACCCTATATCCATGTTCAGAATAAAACAGAAAAGCTAAAAAGACTTGCTTGCCTCTCTACCTACACACACACACACTTGGCTTTAGACAAAGCTTTTAGTTAAGGCCAAGGAACATCTGACCAACCAAAGCAGTGAATAATTGAAATGGCTTGAGTAAAACTAATAGTTCAATAATGAAAATACTCCGATTTTGTTAACATCTGTACACTGTGCATTAGTACGGATCAGAAGGAATTATCTTGGCTTCAATGATGACAATACCAGCCCAGCATCCATTGTCGTTTATCCTGCTTTTATCGATGTGGTGGGAGTCTCAAAGGAAGACTGAGCCCCGCACCCGACGCAGCGCAACGCTCCCTCACAAATCTCCGAGGAGGAGCTGGCGACGACACACAGGACCAGCAGATGGAAAGGAAAACTGGGAAATCTGCTTCTAGAAGACTTTGAAAGAGAAAAAAGTTTTCCTGCCTTCTGATTGCTAAAGATATGAGGAGGGCAGAAGGTAAAGAAAGAGGTAGAGGAAAAAGCCATTGAAGTCTCTGGAGTCAAGGGGCGATCAGGAGCCGAACAGCCAGAGTTGGTTGGTGGGGAACACGCCACCAGGGCAGAGAACACCATCTGCAAAGTGCTAATTCCAATAATCATCACTGTGACAACCTCCCCAGCGCTCACAAGCATCAAACCACAGCCAGCCACATGCTTCCACACACATCCCTTCAGAGCCATAAGACGGTGGGAACCACGGGAACAGACACCACATCGGTGCCCACTGAAGACGGATTCGTATCTCATTCACTTCCTCAGAAGTGCGCCTGTTACACAGACTCCCAGAAACACTGGCATACTGCCCAAAGAGCACTTATTCAGCCAATTCAATTAACGTTATCGTTAAGTCCCAATCTATCTAATGAATGGGACAGTCAAGTTACTGCTCATTATCACAGCATTTCTCTTTGGAACAGTGCGAGTGACGGGATGCAGAGAGCACTTTCGGATGTACAGACAGCAGGGAGCGGATAAGGAACGCTAAAAGCGCCTGGAGAAATCAGCTCCTCGGCCCTGACTTCCAGAATTGGTCCTGGGAACAGAACTGTCACCTTGGCTTTCATTTGCATAGACTTTTTCCTGGCAAGAAGCGAGTCTGAATCAAAGAGTTTATCCAAACAAGAAATATTATAGTTCTGTGAGTTTTTAACCCACTAATTAACCAGAATACCGACAACTGTGTTCTGGAAGCTTCTACATGGCACGCATCTCTTGATTTTTGGTTTGAAAGGACAACGCAAATGCACTCAACTCCAAATCACATCTTTTTTTTTACATTTAGTTAATTGCTTGGCAGCATACATCCTGATAAAACTACTGCCTGTATGTGTTTAAGTGTTGGAGTTACCCAGCACAGGAACAGCAGGGGATCCTTGGAGTTTCAACAATCCCACCTCTTTTCGTCCCACTGGGGTTGCTTTTTAAAACCTAGTTATCTCAAAGGTAATAACTCAAAACCGAAGCATCCTAAAAAAAGATGACATGAAGAGACTGAAATTCCACGCATGCAACTCTGGAGTTTAGCCGCCTTTGTAGACCCTTCATCCAAGATGCCCTAAAGCTTCCTGCACCATCTTAAACACAATGTGCTGCTAAACATAAATCATGGACTGAGTTGTAAAGAGTTGTTCTGCTCAGGATGAAGCTTGGTATGCATGAAAAGTTGCCCAGAGAAGTCATGGACGCCCCATGACAGAATCATAGAATAGTTTGGGTCGGAAGGAACCTTAAAGATCATCCAGTTCCAACCCCCCTGCCATGAGCAGGGACACCTCCCACTAGATCAGGCTGCTCCAAGCTCCATCCAACCTGGCCTTGAACACCTCCGGGATGGGGCAGCCACCACTGCTCTGGGCAACCTCTGCCAGGGCCTCACCACTCACATAGTGAAGAAATTGTTCCTTATGTCTAGTCTAAATCTGCTCCTCTAGAGCTTATACCCATTTTTCCTAGTGCTATCACTCCAAGCCTTTGTGAACAGTCCCTCCCCAGCTTTCTTGTAGCCCCTTCAGGTACTGGAAGGTTACTAAAAGGTCTCCTTGGAGCCTTCTCTTCTCCAGGCTGAAAAACCCCAACTCTCTCAGCCTCGTATGGGAGGTGCTCCAGCCCTCGGATAATCATTATAGGCTTCTCTGGACCAATTCCAACAGCTCCATCTCCTTATGCTGAGGATTCCAGAACTGGAGACAATACTCGTCCTACCATGTATGATGACAACTGAAGGGGAACACTGTACTTGGGAAGACACCTTTGGCTGAATACTCCAGAGATGACTTCTCCCATGGAGGAAAAGGAGACTCTAAGCACGCGGGTGTGGGACGGTGCAAGGTGTGGGCCACCGTGACTGACAGACTGCACACAAGCAGCAAACTTTCTCACCACCTCATTGAAAAATGACAGGGAAAGAGGCGGGTTGGTTTGGCAAAGCAGCACCTTGTCAGCAAGCTGCACGACACAGATTCTTTATAGGAATTTGCATTAAAGTCCTAGCTTCCTTCCTTCCTTTTGAAGGCTTCCTGGATTGGAAGGGACACTCCTCACTAAACGAGTAAGGTAGCTGTTTCCCTTGCAATACAAATACGGCTGCGAAGCTATAATTTTTTACATGTGGTTTCAAAACGCAGTGTTTTGTTTAAAAAGGACATTTGATCCAGTTCTCTGATCAAACCCCATGTCTGACAAGTTAAAAGCCATGATCAAGGCTGACTTCTTCCTTAACTCTACAGACCAGAGTTTAGGATTTGCCTGATCTAAACAGACTGCACAAGCAGAACAGTTTGATTTTAGGTCTCCGTCTTATTCAAATGGCATAAATACTGATTTTCGCTGATGCTGTTTTCTAGGAAAAATGCTTAGCTGACTGCTGAGCATTGCAGAGATGCTTGTGATAAGTCTAAATCACTTACCCTAATCACTGAAACCACAATAACTGCAACAGCACAGCACTAAACACTGTTTAATATACCCTGCTAAGACTACTAAGAGAAATCTGCCTGTAAGGAACTGCAGGTCACCACAGTTATCCTCCCTCAGATATTCAGGTCAACTCTGGTGTTTACTGCAGCACAGGGACACCTGGAATCTAGGAGAAACAAAACTATTTAAGCAAGGGAAAATATGTTTATACTGAACTGGGAAGTTAAACTGATTTTCCTTGAGTTTTCCTACTTAAGCTTTCTCTGTAGTTTCTGAGCCTTCTTAGAATCATGGAATGGCTTGGATTGGAAGGGACCTTAAAGAAACCCAGTCCCAAATCCCCTTCCACAGGCAGGGACGCCTCCCATCAGGTTGCTCCAAGCCCCATCCAACCTGGCCTTGAACGCCTCCAGGGATGGGGCAGCCACCACTTCTGAGCAACCTGTTCCAGTGCCTCAACCGCTGCCTTCCAATAGTTGTTCGTATGATTACAGAGCAGGAGGGCCTGGGAAGCCTAGGACAGCACTTTTGTGTTTGTGAACTGCGAAGGTGCAGTCCACGTGTGCACAAAGGATGAAGCAGCAGATTTTTGCCACCACCCACTTGGTGCTCCAACACACATTGGTGTGGTCAGCAGACTGTTGTCCTGCCTCTGCGAGGAGAGGAACAGAAATGGGTGGAACATCCATATCAGCATTGCCTGCAGCCCTTCAATACCAGCTTCTGAGTCAGTCTAGATCCTGATTGCTCTACAGCTTTTCTAACAGATAAGGGGAGCTTGTTTGTGTGTTTCTACAACACGTATCTCTGATTGGAGCTCCTGGGCATTCCCCTGTATCCATAATGGTAGCCGAGCCTCTCAAATTGCAGTAATTGCAACAGACAGGACTCACTGGGTTTCATCTTTATCTCCATTCAGGACTTCTTCCACATCTAGAAGGCTTTCATGTTTCAAACAGTGAGGCTTTCAGCACTTGCTCCGTCAAGCAGACGTGCAGGGAACAGGATCCACTGTCAGGAAATACTTTGCCTTTGGTATTCAACTTGAAGTTCCTTTTTGCTTCCTCTTTTTTCTGCCAATTACCTCTCCAGAGCACAGTAAGCAAATCCTTCAACATTTACATCTTTAAAATAATACGGCATCATTAACTCCAGAGGAACAGCTTTCACCAAAGTACATACATTTATCTCTTCCAACCTTGAGTTATTAATATACCCCCTCCAGCCAGTCCCTGAGTTGTTTGGGTTGTTCTCCTCTGAGCTCATGCCAATTTGTGAGCTTTTTTTCTGATGACTCAAATGAATAAACCTGACAGCAACATAGCAACGCAGTAGGTGTGGTCTTTTGTGAGCCACGGAGAAAAATCTCCATGGTTAAAGTCCATTCTGAGAACGACGGCACATTACAAACTTCATACATGGACGAAATTCCCACACCACCTCTCCGAGGAGGGGAACTAAACATCAGACCTCTTTGAGAGACTGGAAACAAAACATTTTACCTCTGGCCACAGGTGGAGATTCAGCGCGAGAACATTTGAAATTCTGCATTTTCCCCTTATTTTTGAGTTTAGACCATTTCCATTGCTCTATAAAGCAAAGCAAAGGAGCTCCAGAGAGAAGAACTTTCAGAAAGAAGTGATTTAGTCCCAATTGTCTTACGACTCTTCTCCTGGCACTCCACTCTTATCTTACCACATTGGTTCTGCTACCGAGTAACATCCTGCTTCCCAGGGTTCAGACACTTAGGACACTTGACTTAACCCCCCTTCTTCCCATCCATCTGAAACTGTAGCCTGAATCTACAACCCTCTGGAGCCCAATCCACTTAAGCTTTGAAGTGACTGTCAAAATATAGCACAACAAAGCCCAACGCTGAGAACGTGCAACATCTCTGAAGAGCCACAGTGAGAGCAAAATACGTTCCTCAGAGAGTACAAGTCAGAGGTGCAGATTTGTAAAACAAACTGAACATAAAGTGGTTTGGTGCAGGATCTTCCTATTCGGGTAAAAACTACATTATAAAGTATTGGCACCACTCAACTTGTGCTTCATATGTTTCAGCAGCACCGTGTTGTTGTTGGTCTTGACAGCCTAAGCGATGCCAAGTGCTTCGGGAGTGCAGCAACGGAACTGTTGCATGCCTGGCTGGAGGAAGAGCAGCTGCAGAGTGAGACCGTATACTAAAAAGAACATGTTTCAACTTGATTTCTTTTTTCTTTTTTTTAAAAAGCCATTTCTGCTCCTTCCACACATAGTTTGTTTCCTTTGCACACTCACTCACACTCTGAGAACAGCTCTTTTTTTTTTTCTGCCTGCTGCCCCACATGACTACTTGTGCAATCCATCTTTTTCCAATAAAGAGAACTTTCTAAACACAATACCAGTATCAGAGTCCTCCTATATTAGTGACAATTGCAGACAATTCTGGTTTAATGCCTTTGATCAACAGAGTAGATAGCTATATCTATAGGATATTTATGACCACTGCCTATAGGAAAGCTGGGGAGGGGCTCTTTATCAGGGAGTGCAGCGATAGGATGAGGGGGAATCATTTTAAGTTGAAATAGGGGACATTGAGATGAGACCTTAGGGAGAAATGTGCGGGTGGGGACACTGGCACAGGTTTCCCAGAGACGTTGTGTTTGCCCCATCACTGGAGATGCTCAAGGTGAGGCTGGATAGGAGTCTGAGCAATATGTTCCAGTCAAAGGTGTCTGTGCCCGTGGCAGAAATTTNCGCAGCGATAGAATGAGGGGGAAACATTTTAAGTTGAACTAGGGGACATTGAGATGAGATCTTAGGGAGAAATGTGAGGGTGGGGACACTGGCACAGGTTTCCCAGAGACGTTGTGTTTGCCCCATCACTGGAGATGCTCAAGGTGAGGCTGGATAGGAGTCTGAGCAATATGTTCCAGTCAAAGGTGTCTGTGCCCGTGGCAGAAATTTATAACTGGATGATCTCTGAGGTCCCTTCCAACCCAAAACATTCTACAAACTAGGATTTTAAGTTTCATGGAAACCTGTATTCCCATGTCCTGACGTTTGCACTATACCAGGGAACAAAAGCTGCATGCGTGTGAGCAGAGCGTTCCCTTCTAGCCCAAACCATTCTGCGATCTGCATGCTTGACTGCTAAACAGGATTTGAATAACCTGAAGCAGTCCCTAAGGCTTTGCCTAGCACTTGAATGAGTTTCTGCAGAAGAATGAAAACTGAAACATCACGGCTGAGCTAGACACAGTTAAAAATCAGTGCTTGACGCACTGTGCTCAGGCTAACACATATTTCTATACCGCAAATACTAGTCATACTCAGGAATTGAAAAACAATGGGGAAAAAAATTTGAAAAAAGAAAAAATCCTGGGATATTATTCTAACCAAGATTCAGGAACTTCCAGGTTTCTGCATTTTCAGACTACGCTCCGTGGTTTTAAAACTTCTCGCTATCACCAAAGCTAAAACCAACTTCTTTTGTAGAGAAAACTGAAATTGAATTGAATTTTCTAATTATAGCAGTAATTTCTTAAACAAAAACACAATTGCCAAAGAAACAGAGCTTACCACTATGTCAACAGAATGAGAGAATGACATCCTGACATCACACAGCTTTCAGGCCTTGGAGCAGGTTGCAAGAGGCATCCCATCTGTTTCTTTCCTCCTTGCTCCTATGTACTCTCTTCGCCAGCATTGTTATATCCCCTATCTGTACTCATTTGCGCACTCACACAAGACAAATAATCCTAAGGCTTCCAAAGTCAGCACTTCTCCATTCACATCTCCTTTCCAAAGTGGCTTTTTCTTCCTGCAGTGATGCCACACAATTGCTCCTGTTCCTCCCATGCACTGATCCACAACCTAAATGCATCTGGTACACCCAGAACACANTTAGGAGGAAGTTTTTTACGGAAAGGGTCATTAGGCATTGGAACAGGCTGCCCAGGGAGGGGGTTGATTCACCTTCCCTGGAGGTGTTTAAGGTGTGGGTGGACGAGGTTCTGAGGGACATGGGTTAGTGTTTGATGGGAATGGTTGGACTCAACGATCCGATGGGTCTCTTCCAACCTGGTGATTCTATGATTCTATACATTGGAGGAAGTGCTTGAGAGATCCCAGAAGCAAATGCCTTATGGGTATAAACTAGAGAAGGAAAGATTTAGACTAGACATAAGAAATAATATCTTCATGATGAGAGTGATGAGGCACTGGCACAGGTTTGCCCCATCAGTGGTGGCTGCCCCATCCCTGGAGGTGCTCAAGACCAGGTTGGATGGGGCTTTCAGCAGCCTGATCTAGTGGAGATGTCCCTGCCCATGGCAGGGGGGTTGGAACTGGATGATCTTTAAGGTCTCTTCCAACCCAAACTATTCTACGATCTTCCAGAAAGGCAGAATCTCCTGATGACATATCCCTTCAAATCCAGGCAAAAATAAGACACTTGCAGAACCATGTAAATTAGAACAGAAGTGCTAAATACTCCCAATTCTGTTCTGTATAGGGAGTAGTCCTGCCTGTCTCTGGACAGGGAAGAACGCCATTTAAGGGGAGATTTCATTTATCCTGGAACCTAATCTTTCTCTGGGGAATCTCTTTCAAAAAAATTGCATACAATACCTCTATTCATTGACTGCTTTTTCTGTTAGTGGCTTTGCTTTAGGGGGTCCCCTAATTTCCCCTCCTTTTCCCTGTGCCATCACACGGTCACTTTGTGAGCCAGGCTACTTTCTTCTATTCCATTATCCTTGCAATATATATATATTTTATATGCTTGGCGTACAAAACTGCTGTCTGTTTAGATTAAAACCATGTTGTAATGTGGAGGAAAAACATACAAAACCGTGGCTGAGCATGAAAGCTATCCCCATTTTCGAAGCTGTAGTGTGTCCCTCCTGGGAATAACCCAGGACTATGTTTATTATGTTAAGCAGAAACAGGGGCAAAAGGCTGTGGCTTCACTCATCTTTCTGCTCCACACTGTAGAGAGGCCGGGGCTCTAGGTAGAGTGAACATTTGACACATACTCTCATTTCTACTTA
Source organism: Piaya cayana (assembly GCA_013389865.1). Classification (NCBI taxonomy): domain Eukaryota; kingdom Metazoa; phylum Chordata; class Aves; order Cuculiformes; family Coccyzidae; genus Piaya; species Piaya cayana. Next base: position 15,183 of record WAAB01005889.1, read on the forward strand.
ATGATTCTTCCATCCTTTCAAATAACTCTCTCGTCTCTGGAGCAAGCGTGTGATTTATGGAAGCTCAGGAGAAGCGAATGGATTACACAGCTAATGAATGAATCAAACAAAACCAAGAGGCTGGATCATATGATCAGCTGAACAGGACTGAGCATTTAAAATGGCATTTCTACCACTTAGGTCTTTGCGCTTGGTTATCCTAAACTTCCAAAAAAGCCAGAAGTGCAGACAGATACTGCATTGTTCAAAACCCATGGAATTTTTCAGTGCAGATCTTCCCTGACATCTTTCAGCAGCATCGCCTCCATCTGAATTAGCTGCCATCGATGCAGAAGCTTCTCTGCGCCAGCAGATACAAAACTTCGGACAGAACCACTTTGCAAGCCTTCTCTCTCTCAAATGTAGCTACAGCACCATGCACTCCTAACAAGATACTTCTCTTGGCAAAAATCCAGGGCTATGAAATTTTACCTCCTCAAATGTTGCTCTTGCCTCAACTTCTAAGCTGGTTGCGAAAAAAAAAGTACCCTAAACATGGCCTGGAAGGGGTGGGATACCTGAATAGTTCAGCAAAACCTGCAGATTTCGCCTAAACTTGCATTCCAACAACTGTCTTCGATAAAAGCTTTGTCTTTACGTCAGCCTGAAGAAGCTCTTTCAACATCATAGCCTTTTAGTGAAAAAAGAAAGTATAAGCATCTCCCTTCAAGAAGTAGCGATAACCTTGTATTACAGACAGAGAATAAAAGGTAATTCTGTGCCAGTGGTTGAATATGCAAAATCTCATCCTTAAATACATTTTGATTTGATGTGATCAAAACCACAGATGACCTCGATTCAGGTCTAATTTTATTCAAATCCAAAAAGTGTTTTTCCTGAGAGCAGAACTGAGCACGGTGCCTTAAATACAGTTCAATTTCTAAAGCATTTCTGGACACCTAATTCACATAGTGGAGAACAGAAATACATCTAAGAACAGCCTGACTTTATTTTATTACACCACAACAACAAGGCACAGACAAATCAAGCGAAGTGTTCTCAAATCTGCCATTTATTTACTGTTTGAGCTGTGCACGCAACTTCTGGCTTAATACCTAATTATTTAAAACGGTGAAAGAGAGTTTTGTTTTGATTGAAAATGTCTTCAGCTTTTATGTTAAATGCAGGTAAATTTAAAATGACAATTCATATTGATATTAAAATCATAGACTCATACAACCCTCACAGTAACAAATTTCCTCCTAATACCTCGTCTCAATCTCCCCTCTTTCATTTTAAATTTGTTCTGCCTTGTCCGATCCCTGCACTCCCTGATAAAAAGCCCCTCCCCAGCTTTCCCGTAGGCACATAATATCAATCATATTTACTATTAGCTACCAGCACCAAAATGACAAAACCCGCTTCTCTTCTTGCAGACCAATATAATTAATCGAACCTTGCTCTGCACTTTATGCTGTGTGGAAAAAAAAAAAAAAAAGTGGCAAATAGTATTTCTCCCTTTTTCTCCCCACAAAGCCTTGACATTTCATTTCATCTGAACGTTTTATTGGCTCTCACATCTGGATTATATAAATTTAAAGCACGGTTTTCAATATCTGTGTTGCTTAAGGTTACAGTATTTGACAAATCCTATTCACCGGGCTGTCAAATTAAATTAACATGGGCAACGGAGGGGGAACAAAAGAATAAAGAGGCTAAGTTTTACTCTCTTCTGTTCAGAAAGTGAGACAAAATTAACCTCTCTGAAGGAGAAGTGCCAGCCTCGACAGACCAGCCTGCTGGCCTTGTAACAGGCAACATGACATGAAATCAGAAATTACCTTGACTGGCATCCCAGAGACTAACTGGCCTTCACCAGGCCACTGGGTTCCTACAAACAGAAGCCACACTTCAAGTCCTAAGAACTTCTTGTCTGAGGCAGCAAAACTTTTTGTTGCACCATCAACTCAAATCAACAGCAAACACGCTAGGTAGGATACATCTAATGCCTCTTTCAAGGATTCCTGCTTCTGAAAGACACCATGAAGTCACCGGTGTGCCAGAAAGATTAACTGGTCCTGTGTTTGTTTAACTGATCAAGATATTTAAGTCTCATGGGATTCTCTTCGCATCACTCCTTTGAAGGTTGTCCCTATGTAGTTTCCCCCCAAGAACCTTCTTCATTTTACCCTCCAGGGCAGCTTTTGTGCTGACACCATGCTCCAGCAGCCAGATGCTATGGAGGGCACGTACGGTCAACCAGAAATGCACTCAAAGCCCAGAAAAAGAGTAACAATAGAAGTAAAAGTCAGGGGGTTTGACTGCATGAACCACCTTAATTCATAGCAGATGCTTATGTCCATTATAGTGCTGCTTAGGCTTACAGGTGAGGCACTCCAAGAGCAAACCAGCACTTACTTTTATCCGTTAGGAAATAATCTTGGATCACAGCCCGCAACACAATGACATCTGAAGGTTTCTGCAGGGGCCAAGGGGGAGAATTTTTTCCTCAGAATTACACGAAGGCTTTGCAATTGCTGCTGCGCTTCTGAGACGAACTCAGGAAATTCATGCAAATCCAAACCCCTTGCTAGCGAGGTAGCCAGATCCCAGAGGTGAGACCAGGTGGTCTCCTCTTCACTCCACTCTCCCTGCAGCTGCATTTTTGCCCCCACTGTCCTCCTACATCCCGATCGAGTATGGATGGATGCACTCCACGTCTCTCCTCCTGCAAGAAACTCCACAATTCTTGTTCAAAACAGAGACTACAACTCATTTATATGCTCCATGACGCTCACCTAAACAGAATGAAATAGGTTCAGCATCTGAGTCTACAACTGTTCAGTGAAGAGAGCAATGAGACAGTTCTCTAATGTTAAACCTTAGCAGTAAAGCCCTTGACAAAGAGGACTGAAACCAAAGGCAGTTTCATTCTCTCTCAGTAGTTCAGTGTAACAAGGCTCTCACCTAGCCGAGCTTTGGTGACTCTTATACCACCAAACAGAGAAAGTTTTTAACTATTTACAATGTGTTTGACTGTCTGGCTCCCGCTATTAACTTCCCCATTACCTACTTGGAGGGCTTCAGAGAGCATGTTCACAGCTGCTGAGGCGTCTCTTCCTACTCTCTGCAATTCATTTTGGGGGAAGTGACTGTTCAACTCATTCTTCTTAAGGTCTATACAAATCAGTATCAAACTTGAGTGACATCTTTGTATCTTGAACACGTTCATGTTCACCGTGCATACATTACATAGACCCCATATTGAGTAGACTCATAAGCCAGGGATTTACATTTTAGGAAACTAAGGAAACCACGTGGTGTGTTTAGCAGGATTTTGTGGTGATGCTGTTAATAAAGTAAATATACGTACAGATCGAAGCATCTTGCAACTTCATGTAAAGAGTTACAGGAGTCACTTGACATGGGAAGGAAGTGCAGGGATAGGAAGGGGGAACAGTTTTAAGCTGAAACAGAGAAGATATCAGGAAGAAGTGTTTTCCTGCGACAGTGCTGAGGTGCTGCCACAGGTTGTCCAGAGAAATCACGGCTGCCCCATCCCTGGAGGTGTTCAAGATCAAGCTGGATGAGGCTTTGAGCAACCTGATCCAGTGGGAGGTGTCCCTGCCCATCACAGAGGGGTTGGAACTAGATGATCTTTAAGGTCCCTTCCAGCCCAAACCATTCTATGATTACACGGTATTTTCATTGCCAATTTGATTGAAGAAAAAGAAAAACCAACCTGTCTGACAGACTGCTGTTGCGATCCATTTGGCCACTGCAGTGCTGAAGGGCAACGATGAATGATCCTTCCAGCTAACGATTTGTAACATGCTTATCTGAACTATCTGCCAACGGGAACCATGCATAGATAAATATTATCGTCTAAGCAAGCACAATGGCAGATTTTTAAAAAACACTTCTTCATGGCAGAACCAAGGGACTGATAGGCAGTAAAAAAGAGCAGAGAAAACATTCCAGCACATACAGTCATCATGATGTCAAAGTGGAACCAAGACTCTCTAGAAGCCTCAAGAACTGGCACGTCTCCCAGCATCCAAAACCAACTCTCAGCTGAGACCAGTTAAAGCAACAGCCACTCCTCGGGTATTTTTCTAGGTTTGTAATACTGACAAGAAGTCAGAGATGAATCATGGGGTTTGTCCTCTGGACCTATCAAGTTTCTGCTTTTACAAATAATATAACACACTCCCACTCCCCCAGACCTGTTTATCACTGAGTCATCTGAAACCTCCAAGAAACCAATACTCATTAGATCACTTCAGATACCTATTTTCTCAATAAAAAGATGACAAGATTCAGATCACATGCTACGGAGCAAACACTCCAAAACTGAGCAGTGCCAGCTACGAGGGAAATCACAGCAGCGCATCATCACGGTCCACCTAGGCCAAGAGGGACAGAGCAGCATCCAGGAGCTGTTTTACTACAAGCATTCCACACAAACATACAGCAGGGCTCTTCATTAACAAGTGGCCTTACTAGGGAGAGACAAAGAGCAAAATAAAGCAACAATAATCTAAATACACCAGTAGTTGCAAGTGTGTGGGAAAGAGATGTGAAACAGTCAAAAGGAGTCAGTGAAGAAGGGGAGCCCAGAAGGAGAAATGATCTTGAAGGTCCCTTCCAACGCAAACTATTCTGTGGTTCTAAGTCTTAAGACCGGAAAGAAGACTTAAGGAAGGTCACAGAGGTCAGTTCAGATGACAGGCACAAACAAAACTGTTTTGGAATTGAGCTGAGAGGAAAGTCACTGAAGGTTCCTAGCTATGGAAAAGAGAGATTGAAAATGGAGGGGAGAGGGGAAAAGCATAGCTATGTTCGGAGGAGAGGAACCTCAGAACAACAACAAGCATGATAAAAAGGGTTAGTGGCTAGCTTCTACATCAAAGAGACTCTTTCAGGCAGTTTAGCTTCCTTAGACTCCAAGCTAGAATTAGCACAGGCAATATTTCAAGACCACCGTATCAGATCGGATTTTTCTATCCCAAAGGGAATATAAAGTCGAAAAGTCACTTCAAAAGAAGGCAAGATCCTGCATATTTCCTTATCAGTAGTGTCTTATCTTTGCAAGAGGGAGCGGCTCTCCATCAGCGCTCCACTCTGAACTCAGAAGCGGAGAGCCCCTGCCTCTCACAGACACGGCGCTTTGGATGCTACAGCTTCAGCTCCTGGCTGTCCGGAGTTTGGATTTTGCAAAAACATTGCCTACATGCTCTGCTAATCACTACAAATCTTATTTGCTAAAGAAGCACTACTCCAAATCATAGAATCACTAGGTTGGAATCACCTGTGAGATCATCCAGCCTACCCACACTTGTCCACTACTAAACCGTATCTCTAAGCACTTAAGCTACCCATTTCTCAAACCCCTCCAGGGACAGCGACTCTACTGCCTCCCTGGGTAACCAGGGTCCAAGAGACCTGGTTGTCACAAGTGACAATACAATAAAGCAGTAGCTAAGTTGTTCAGCATGTACTCATCCTAAAAGATTGTTTCTATCTAAGAATCTGAGCTAAGAGCAGAAATGCTTGTTAGGAGTACAATGAAGACTGTCAAGTGACCACAGAAGAACAGCTGATTGATCGGTATCTGAAGCGGTGGAGGATGTAAAACTTCCCAGTGAATGAGGCAGATCATTCAAACCAGATACCATCAGAATTTACTCCTACGCTCTGGCATGATGGATAGTGAAACACAAGGGTTCTTAGGAACGCTAGTAAAGCTCAACGTAACGATCATTTATCTGACCAGATCAGCAATTCTTTGGGGGCGTTATATTCGCTTAGCAAAAGAGAACTGACATCTCCATTAAATCTAGAGCAATATAAAATGAGAAGAAAAACAACACATGGCAATACTCATACTTGTTTTAGAAGGAAAGATTTAAGATCGTTTAATGGACTACTTATGCTTTGGCAGTTCATTTTTCCATTAGAATCAGTTTTATCGTAGATCACTTGGAGAGGAAATCAGCTTTCCCCAAAGCAACTGGAAAGAAGAAAAATACAGAAAGCATTGTGATTATTCAAAAAGGGATTAAACAGCACAACTAGAGAATTACAAGGTTTGGAACTTAGGACAACAACCTCAATCACTGGTCCTACAAAACCCATTAAATCTAAATTTGGAAAATGAAGGAAGAAAAAAAACCCAAGCACAACACTCAAACTCAAGAATGACCTGTGCACCTACCACTAAGCAGCAATACAAAGGGCTACGCGTCATATCAGCTACTCCTGTGCGTCCTCTTCCACGCTACGACCAGTTGTGCTGTCACAGGATCGTCAAAGGGAGAAGACAAGATTTTTTCCTGTGCGGCTGATACCAACCCCTGCACGTATGGCGAAGCAGAGTAAATAAAAACTTGATCCCATCACCCTCACTTTAGAATCAAAGTTTTCTTCAAATCTGCTTTTTTTGTGGTTTGCTCCAGGTCTTGAGGGAAAACCAGGAAAACACACATCCTGCAGGGAAAAAAATGAACCGAGCAGAATTGAAGCAGGAGGAAGGTCAAAAATGCAACGAAACAATAGAAAATATTCCTGCTTTTGAACTGATCCATACACCGGCTCTTTATACTACAATGCACAGATGTCACAAAAGCCAAGCGTAATACCCGTTAGGCATTTCATATTTCTCCTCGACATTTATTATTTAGACATCATTTCTCTTTTATGGCTTCCCTGGAAGGTCAAGACAAATTTTCTCCCATCACCTCCAAGGCCCAGGTTGGTAATGAAACACCTACCCAACAAAATAATTGCTGCGTTATATGCTGTAATGCTCCATTTGAAAAGGGGAACATGAAATAGCTCCATCCTTCAGGGAGCAAGGCTTCCCCTTCAAACACCAATAGCTTTCACATTTCTCTCATTTTTTTCCCCTCCCTATTCTGCAATATCAGGTAGTTCTGGCTAGAGGTTACACTGAAAGAAATCAAAACAACTTTTAGACTTTCTGGCCTTTTCATTGATCAGACTCGAGAACTGAAAATTAGGAAACCCAGTAACTCTAAGGAATACTAGAGTTTTATACAGCAATCGATAAGATAACAGCCTTCCAGTGCTGAAAGGGGCTACAGAAAAGACGTGGAGGGGCTCTATTGAGGAGTGCAGGGATGGGACAAGGTGGAATGGTTTTAAGCTGCAAGAAGGGAGGTTTAGATTAGATATTACAAAGAAACTCTTTGCTATCAGGGTGTGGAGGCCCTGGCCCAGGTTGCCCAGAGCAGTGGTGGCTGCCCCATCCCTGGAGGGGTTCAAGGCCAGGTTGGAAGGGGTTTGGAGCCCCTGATCCAGTGGGAGGTGTCCCTGCCCATGGCAGAGGTGGAACTGGATGATCTTTAAGGTCTCTTCTGACCCAAACCACTCTATGAGTCTATTTTCTGCATGTGACAGTAAAATTCAGTACTGGTAAGCAAATACTCCCAGATTTCTGAATTTCCTATTCTCTTTCATGACTCGAAGTGCAGGATTCGTTCTTCCTTACGCTGTTGTGACTTTGATTTCTCTCCATTTACAATTTTCATTAAAAAGCCCAGCGCTTCGCCTTCTCATTTGCACTCATTCGTTGCGTATTAATAATGAACCATGCTAACATTAAAATGCAGCTTCAAAAAAATACACCCGTGCACGTTAATGAAACGATGGAAGGCAACTGATTGCCGTTACCCCTTGATTCTGTAATTGAACAAAAGCACAAGGATTTTCACCATAGCCATAAAATGCTTTTGCAAAGACCTACTTTATACAGCAAGCTGGGACAGGACATCTTGATTTCCAACAAGTCATTAGGCATTGGAATAGGCTGTCCAGGGAGGTGGTTGATTTGCCTTCCCTGGAGGTGTTTAAGGCACGAGTAGACAAGGTCCTGAGGGACATGGTTTAATGTTTGATAGGAATGGTTGGACTCGATGATCCGGTGGGTCTCTTCCAACCTGGTGATTCTATGATTCTATGATTTCACGGCATGATTTTGACCTGTTTTAACCATTTTTTCTTAGGCCAGTTAAAGGGGGTGCTCTGGCACAGGGAATTTGCAGCCTCATCGCATCACTGAGAGGAGAGGGTTTAATGGTGAAGCTGTTCAAAGCAAACTCCTGCTTGGGCGATACCTCTGCACAGCTGCCCTCGCGGCCACAGGCCTGGATTTTGCAGTAAATGGGGAAACGCTTAACAGAGATGATGTAAGAACCAGCCACGACTCCAGGTAACCCGATAAAGCTCTTTTTATTAGCTACTGTAATAAAGAACATTGATCTGCAGAGCGGCAGCTCTTGAATGCACAAAGCAGAGGGAACTTGGGTTAAGGCTCCCCCTAAGAATGCCCAGAGGTCTGGTAAGGCTGGTTTGACTCCTCCCAGTGCTAAGGATTGTTCTGGGGTGCTGCACCAGCCTGGCTTTGCTCACAGGTCCACCAGAGCCCTAGCGAGCCTTAGGGACGTGGTTTAGTGGTGGACTTGGCAGTGTGGGGCTTACAGCTGGGCCTGATGATCTTAAAGGTCTTTTCTAAATGATTCTGTGATTCTCCCGAATGTGGAAAATTAATCTCTTTATTCTATTTTCCACTGTCAAGGGGCAGAAGTGTGATACAGACAGTGTTTTTGACAGCCCCCGGTTTTAAGCACTATAACACGTTTAGTCACTACCCATTATTTTTGCAGTGTCTGTTCACACCGTAAATACAACTCAGTCCAACAAGCCATCTTTCACTGACTTAAACATTTGATTCTGCAGTGCTTATCCCATCAGGCTGCCTGTAGGGACTGCTTCCATGAATAAAGCCAAAGGATAATATTTTACTCTATAAATGCCTTGACTTCAGAGTTACGCCTGACCTATAGCCAAGTGAATGGAAACAAAAGATCAGACAGATGAGATCTGGCAATAAAGCTTTTAGCTAAGAACAATAACAACAAAAAAAGGGTCTCCATCCACTACTTTGTGTATTGTGAATCAGAAAGAGTAGATTAGTCCACAGCATTTGAGAGGACAAAGCATTTTCACCCTGGAAATTCAGGTTATGTCAGTCACCAATTTGACAAGAGAAGCATTCACTGGGAACACTAAACCTGGGCTGCAGGCTGCCTCCTACTCGTCTGAGTCAAATAAAGGTGTTTAAAGACTCGTTCCACACCCTCTGATAAGAGGTTACACTGCAGAGAAGTTTTGTCTTGATCCCCTTTTCTCTAGGAAATACCCATGATGTCAGGGATGCTCCATACCAGAAAGTGAGTCACTGATACCAGGAATGTGATATCTCCCTATCCAAATTCCACCCATTGCAGCGTTTCAAAACTGCTACAACCACACAGGGTGGTTCCCATCCAATTATACAGAATCAGGATCCCACCTTGCAGATGCTAACTGATATTTTAAAAAGAACCTCAATATTCCACGTCTTTGCATGGAATCCGAGTTCACAACCTAAGGTCACAGCTTTACATCATGCTGGCTGCTGTTGAAAGACAAATCCTACTTTCTTTTCCCCTACGGTACATATTCTCACCCTCAGTCTTACAAGGGATTATGTAGTCTTCTGTCTCAGGTCAGCAATCCAAGCCAATGGAAAACTTGCTTTTATTTTTGAAAGCAACTTTTCCATTAAGTCAGCAAACTGATCCAACTTGCCCACAGTCACAGAGCTGCCAGAGCAAACACAAACAGTGGAAGCACATGGCTGGCCCACGGAGAACAGGATCCCGTTTCATTGGAAGCCACAACTTCGAATGAACTCAGTGTAACGTGAAACCTGCACCCTGAATTTTCTACCCTGCTGTTTCCTAGCTCTGCCCTGGGACAGACAAAATATGGGACATCAGCTCCAGACATCTGTGAAGAAATAGGTGTTCATACATGGCCGATTCCTCTTCCACCCACCTAAGAAATTTAAATACGTTAAATACTTAAGGACAGAACATTATCCAGAGGGACCTGGACAGGCTGGAGAAGTAGGACTATGTGAACCTCATGAGGTTCAACAAGGTGCAAGGTCCTACATGTAAGTTGGGGCAATCCCCAATTTCAGTACAGGATGGGGGATGATGCGATTGAGTGCAGACCTGCAGAGAAGGACTTGGGGGTGCTGCTTGATGAGAAGCTTGACATGAGCCAGCAAGATGCACTCACAGTCCAGAAGGCCAATCATGTCCTGGGCTGCATCAAAAGCGTGGCCAGCAAGTCAAGGGAAGGGATTCTGCCCCACTATTCCCTTCTTGTGAGACCTCATCTGGAGTTTTGTGTCCAGTTCGGGAATACTCAACCTAAGGATATGGAACTGTTGGAACAGGTCCAGAGGAGGCTACAAAGATGATCAGAGGGCTGGAGCACCTCCCATATGAGGACAGGCTGAGAGAGTTGGGGTTTTTCAGCCTGGAGAAGAGAAGGCTCCAAGGAAACCTTAGAGTAACCTTCCAGTACCTGAAGGGGCTACAAGAAAGCTGGGGAGGGACTGTTACAAAGGCTTGTGGTGACAGGACTAGGAAAAAGGGGTATAAACTGGAAAGGGACAGATTTGGACTACACAAGGAACAATTTCTTCCCTATGTGAGTGGTGAAGCCCTGGAACAGGTTGCCCAAGGAAGCTGTGGCTGCCCCATCCCTGGACAAGTTCAAGACAAGGTTGGATGGGACCTTGGGTAGCCTGATCCAGTGGGAGGTGTCCCTGCCCATGGCAGGGGGGTTGGAACTGGATCATCTTTAAGGTCCCTTCCAACCCAAACTATTCTGTAATTCTATTTTGCTACAACAGTTTTCATATCTAAGCAGTTACAGAAGTTGGCATAAAGTTCATACTGGAGAAGCAGAAGAAAAATCTATCCAGAGAGTGATTGATCACAAGACATTCCTGATAAAACTGGGATTGTTTAGCCTGTAGAACAGGAGGCCAAGGTTCATCACTCTCTACAGTTCCCCGAAAGGAGGCTGTAGCGAAGTGGGTGATGGTCTCTTCTCCAAGTGACAAGTGACAGGATGAGAGAGAATAGCCTCAGGTTTGTGCAGGGGAGGTTTAGATTGGGCATTAGGAAAAATTTCTTTACCAAAAGAGTGGTGAATCACTGGAAGAGGCTGCCCAGGGCAGTGGAGGAGGGGCTCAAAGAGGTGTTAATTAGCTGCTTAGTGACACAGCTTAAGCAGGCACAGTGGCGTCAGGCTGATGTTTGGACTTGATNGAAGAAAAACCTACCCAGAGAGTGACTGATCACAAGACACTCCTGATAAAACTGGGATTGTTTAGCCTGTAGAACAGGAGGCCAAGGCTCATCACACTCTACAGCTCCCCGAAAGGAGGTTGTAGCGAGGTGGGTGATGGTCTCTTCTCCAAGTGACAAGTGACAGGATGAGAGAATAGCCTCAGGTTTGTGCAGGGGAGGTTTAGATTGGGCATTAGGAAAAATTTCTTTACCAAAAGAGTGGTGAATCACTGGAAGAGGCTGCCCAGGGCAGTGGAGGAGGGGCTCAAAGAGGTGTTAATTAGCTGCTTAGTGACACAGCTTAAGCAGGCACAGTGGCGTCAGGCTGATGTTTGGACTTGATGATCTTAGTGGTCGTTTCCAACCCCAGTGGTTTTCATGATTCTATGATTCCAAACCCGGTCCACACATTGCAAAACCAGCATCTTACCTTCTCATAGAAGATTAAACTCAGCAAAAGCAAAATTTACCCTAGCTATTAACTACTATTAGGGCCATGGAAAGTTCTTAACAGCCTCTGATGGAAGCCAAGGCTTAAATACAGCACGTTTGTCAATACCTGCCATCCTATCACAAATTAGGGAGGTTTTGTGATCCTCAAGCACTTCTGCCAAAACTTAATATTAAACGAGCAGAAAAGGATTCCTTAAAACACAGGCAGACAGAACATCCTTCCTTCCATTCTTTAGAAATAAGAATAACTTAAACCCTTAGAAAACTTAACAAAACTGGAGGGGTTCTGTTTCATTCTGTTTTAAAGAATGAGCTCTTAACCTCGCATAGCTAGGTTAGGATTTTGGAAGATTAAAAGTGCTAGAAAAGAAGAGTCCTTGCTCCTACAAATTAGACCTTTGCAGTGCCCCAGGCCTACCTCCAATATCTAAGTAATATATCACGTATTTTCTGCTAGAAGAGAGTTGGATTTGAAAGGTTCCAGTAATTCATATTAAGTTCCTTATACTAGTCCCCCTTTCTTCTGTGCCTAATAGCTTAAATATTAGCAGGATAAGCAGAAAAACTGTTTTATACCATCATCTATTAATTTCTTACATTATTTTTTTACTTCTATGTTTGTATCTTATGCCAATCCTTAAGAGAAAATTTGGAAGTTAAGGATTCAATCAGTAGTTAACAACTCCTGCGAGGCAGCCAGCACTTCAGTTAACATTTTCTATTAAACTAACCTGTCTCCTGGTCTGTCCAGCTTGAGTTAAGGGATAATTTAAACTCAGGCTGGCCTCTTTGAAACCAAGCAAAGGGTAAATTGGTGAAGATGGTAGTTTGGGGGAGTTTCTGAAAGCTGGGTTAGATATTTAGCCGGTCTGCTGGATACAGCCTGACCCACCGCTTGCCAAGCACACCAGCTCCGGCAACTCCAAACCGGGGCGCTCTCACAAGTAAAGAAGGAACCTCAAGCTGCAGCAGATGCTCATTGTGCAGATGGATAACTCTGCCGCAAGAATATTAAAGCTCTTTTTAAAAAATGCAGTTTCTAAAGATGAAAAGGACTCTTAAGATTAGAGACAAACCAGTCAATCTGACCAGAAAGTCTGATTTGGGGTCTCATTCTAAAGGACAACAGTCTTTAACGCACATGCAAGTTCTACACAAGCTTTTTAAATGGCTTTCACATTAATTTTTCCTCTGCGTCGCTGACAATACAATACTCGCTGAATTTAAAATATGCATTTCATTTCCACTACAATGGATTTATCTTTCTAGCAGATGCTGTTCGGAATATCTAGTGACTATAACATGTCTTTATCCAAAGCAAAGACTAAATGTGTACCAATACCTTTATTTTTTTCCCCTCTTTCTCCAGCAAGAGTGGGTTTTTGCATATCTAGCTCGCATCACCGTGCACATCCCTATGTGTGGAGCCATGTGTGGGGGAGCCTTAAAGTTCAAATACCAGGCACCAAGACGAAGTGTCAACATCTCTGTATATTCTAAAGCCACACCGATCACTGAACAGCGTTTCTGACCTCCGGGTCAAGATTTCTCAGCATATCACGTTTCCTTCTTTGGAGGAATGGCTTATTTAGAAAACGGCAGAAATATTCCTCCTGGGGAAAAAAAAAATAATCAAGGTGGTTGCTTGAAAAGCACAAGCTGGCCTGGGTTACCTGAGCATCAGGGCGAGAATTTCAGCAGTTTGATGTAATTTTTAGCAAGTAGATGAGGAAAAACACCAAGGATTTGTAATAATAATTGCATTAACAGTGCAATGAGTGGTTGTCTGCTTGGCCTTTGAAAATCTCCCCTTCAAAAATGGAACAATTGAAGTCCAGTGTAGGTATTAGTGTAGTATATCTCGTTTTACTAGGATATCCTACTTGCACTGAGCATTCCGACAGGTTTTGACAATCCTGCCTTCACTGCAGTGACAGAAAACCTAAATCAAGGTTGCAAAGATTTCATCAGAATGCAGCTGCCTGCATCCAAACCCCTCAGTCTTGTTGAGAGACTGACTTTAGCTTTGTTATTTTACTCTCAATCCTTTTTCTTCCAAACCCTCCCTCCTTTTCTGACACAAGTCATGGTTATTTTGCCTATCACCTGCACGTACCTAGTCACACAACCACCAAAGTGGAAAAGACCTCTAAGCGCAGCGAATCCAACCATCAGCCCAACTCCACTGTGCCTACTAAACTGCGTCCCAAAGTGCCACAGCTACATGCTTTTTGAACCCCTCCAGGGATGGACGCTCCACCACTTCCCGTGGGCAGCCTCTTCCAATGCTCTGACGCTGTCAGTAAAGAAATTTTTCCTATTATCTCTAAACCCCACCCCGGCACAACTTGAGGCCATTTCCTCTCGTCCTGTCGCTCACTGGAAGAAGTGACCAGGACAAACGTTGCTACAATCTCCATTCAGGAGTTGTAGAAAGCGATAAGGCCTCCCCTCAGCGTCCTCTTCTCCAGGCTAAACAACCTCAGTCCCCTTAGACGCTCCTCATTAAGACTCATGTTCCTAGTCTCTAATATTACCTACTGTCCAGAAAACAGAGTATCTGTTCTTTACGAAATTAAAAACACCTCACAATTTTAGGAAAAGCAGCTTGCCTTTTTCTTGGCAATTTTGAGGTTTTCTGAGGGGTTTAATTGCATTTGCTAGCAGTTATTTGATGCTCCTATGATAATTAAGCTTTGTTTAATATTAGTTTAACAAACCCTCTTCAGCAGAGTGAAAGAGCTAAAAAAAAAAAAAGAAGTTAAATGAATCACGGTCTTGTTCTGAAAGTTCAAAGCCACTTTAAAAAAAAAAAAAGAATCCGATCAAAATCAGCTCTAGATCAGAATTAAATTAGCTTCCATCAAGAATTTAACATCTGGATTTCAATTAAGCTTAGAGTTAATTGTTGGCTGTCTTAACTTATAACCCATCAAGGAGTTAAAAAAAAAAAAAGAAAAAAAAAGGGAGATCAGTCTTTGATGCCAGCCTGGAAGTTGCTGAGCTATTAATCAGTAGTTATCAGTTTGCCTTAGATGACTAAAACTCATTAATATAAACGAGAAGCCTGAAAGGATCGCATTAGTGTGCCATCAACTCCATCAGTTACAACACCGAAGAAGCTAAAATAGTAAAGCTATCACACACTGCACTGAAGGACAATTTGGCATGGTTAATTTTATTCTGCCATTTGCCAAACATTATTGGGAACGATAGGGGCTTGTAAATCTGAGTTCCAGTAGCTTTTGCCCACATCTCCTTTATTTTGTCCTCAGAGTCCTGGCATGTAATAAATGAAATTAAATGCCTGGGCTGACAGTTGGGCTTGATGATTCTAGAGGTCTCGTCCAACCTTAATGATTCCATGAAACAGCACCAAAAGCATCCGAACCTTTTAATAACTGGAATTTTGGCTCGCCACCCATCTCCAATCCCCTCCTGCTCATCTCCAGAGGCCAAACTACTCTGCGTTTAAGCTTCTCATCCATCCAGCTAAGCGTGCTTTTCCCTAAGGTGATTAGAAACTAAGAGAGCTCTGGAGTTGTCAGCGGAGATGCCGGGGCTCCTGGCAGAGACGACAGAAGCCGTTTAGCCAAAGGAAGGTTTTACATTCCCTTTGATTTCAGTGGATATACACTTCATAAAAGCAGAGTGCTGCGGCAGCTCTTTCCAAAGCTTGTTTTTTATTTCTACTGCTTTTCTATGAGCAGGGTAACATTTTTCCTCTCATCATCTTTCTTTACGTGCAACGCACCCGTTCTCAGATAAAGGGCTCTGCACTGTTGGCCACTTATGAACCGCACACAACTCAGTCAAAAACTACATCTATCTAATTCTGCTCACTGGCCAATTTTGTTCATTTGTAAAGGGGCTCCGACACTGTTGGCTCACAAGGAACATTATGAAATGGACAGTTTCTCCTCTGCCGGTTAAAAAATTAAATTCTACTCTAATTTTCAGTTTCTCGGTTCAAAAAGTAAGAATGAATTCTGGAAATATAAAGAGAAAAAAAACAATATATTCCTAGTCATCTAGTGAGTAATGCACTAGATAACTCGAACACAGTAAAATCATTTCTCTTTCTTGGTTAGACGTGCACCCAGTAGGTGTCTATGGCTGGTGGTGAGCAACTCAGCACTTTCTTCTCAGCCTCCCTACCACTGGGTCCCTGCCTTTGAGTAAGAGCTCAGGATTTACTCACTTCATCAATAAAAAGGCAATGAAGAATAATTCATAAAATTTAAATATGACTAATTTAAATATTCAGGTCCAACCTACCTCTGATTTCAGGCTTGCAAACATTTAGTTAGTTCAGAGAGAGCAGTTCTTAGTTAAATTCATGCGGGGAGGTGCCTGTTCTGGGTAAGTTTTGTTCCTGGTCGCTTTAATTTGCTTAAAAGCATAAGCAAAGCTGAAAGAAATGAGGTGTTTCAATTCCAGAGGTAGGTAACCATACGCTGGATCAAGATTCTGATTACTTACTCCCACTTGAGATCCACACTCAACCTAAAATCGAATTAACCTTCAACTGTAGCAAGATCCCTTGGATTTGAAAGGCTCCACTAACGTCAAGGAATCATTGCTGATTTGAGCCACTGCTGAGGAAGAGCGATTTATACCTATGCTTTCTAAAGAGATGTCATTCGCCACATGGAAGGCAAGCATTCATCTTTGGGGTTTTGTTCCTCCACAGATAATCCCCTTAGCCTTCGGGTTGACATACTTTATAGAAATTCAAAATAACCAACCGCCAGACTTATTTCATACTGCAGCCTTTTATGAAGCTCTTCAAAGCGCATTCTTATTCCAAAAGAGATAAGAGAGTTCTTTTGTCACACTGACAGACAGAGTTTATTATCCTTTAATGGAAACTTCATCATCTGTGGCAGTTTCGAACCTAAGGAGGTTGCGCTATTGGACACAACTGACAATTCAAACGGTTGTTTCCCCTGATCCTGAGATACTGAGATGATAGAAGACATTTGCTCTTTTAGCACACGCAACTTTCAGCACAAAACCAAACAAAATTGAGTCCTCATTCAAAAACTTTAGCCCCGCCCCCCCCCGTTTTAAAATAAAATGGCAAATCAAGGGCTTTTCACAGTTACGGGTCCTGAAATTTAGTACCATTGGTTGTGCTTCACACACTGAGAAATAATGATCTGCAAGCTGAGAAAGAACTAAGTCTAAAATGGAAGGTTCTCTAGGGTATGGATTAAAGCCTGGAGCTGATGGGAAAACATCTCTCCAAGTTAAAATTAACCTTTGTGAATATTACTTTTAAGCGTCAGGTCAACGTTTTCCACTTAAAAAAATTACTTTTCCCTTTGAATCAGCTTCCGAAACGTACCTTATTTTCTACCCCACTGTGATTAACCAGGAGAGTCTCCCTGCATTCACAAGCTCAGGAGTTTTTGGGAAGTGGACACCAGTTTGTCAACACCATAGGATCGTAGAATGTCCCGAGTTGGAAGGGGCCCACAGGGATATTCGAGTCCGTCTCCTGTCCCTGCACAGGACAATCCCCAAACTCACACCATCTGTCCGAGAGAGTTGTCCAAACGCTTCTTGCATATAGTCAGGCCTGATGCTAGGACTGCTTCCCTGGGGAGCTGTTCCAGGACTCCGCCACCCTTCCAAGTGAAGAACCTTTTCCTAACATCCAACATAAACTAATTCAGTGCAGTAAGATCTTGGGCAGCTAACGATATGAGACAGCTTAGACAGGACTTTTTTTCCCTGTGTTTTCAAAACTTTCAAGGAATGATAAGTTTCTCTTTCTTTAACATATATATGCTCAAAAGCAACAGAAATTTTACTCTAATTTCTTTTCGGTGCATCAGGTTACAACTCTGCCAACTGAAAGGATTAACCATTACATTACTCCTTGTGATGTGAGGAATCAGACTGTGCTGGGAGATCCCTGCTCGTCGCTTTAGAGACCCCAACAGATACACCTCCCACTGGGTCAGGTTGCTCCAAGCCCCATCCAACCTGGCCTTGAAGACCTCCAGGGATGGGGCTTCCACAGCTTCTCCAGGTAACACGGCCGGGGCCACACCACCCGTACAGGAAAAAAAGTCTTCCTAAGATCACATCTCAATCTGCACTCTTTCAGTTTAAAAGTACTTCTCCTCATCCTACCTCCATGCTCCCTGATAAGAAGCCCCTCCCCAGCTTTCCTGTAGCCCCTTTCAAGTACTAGAAGCTGCTCCAAGGTGTGCTAGAGGAGGATGAAGCCCTGGCCATACCATATAAGCAAGGAGGTTTTGGCACATAAGGGTAAGTAGGGAGCACATAAACATAAAAATTTGAAAAATGGAAGTCTGGAAAGCAAGAGCTTTTGAAAGAAGCCGTCTGCACTCCTAACACAGCCAAGCAAGCAAGGTCAATGCACAGAGCATAGCAGTTTAGTGGAAATATGGACATTTAAGTTTGGTCTAAAACTCAAATTACATCCAGAGCTAAGTTTACTACTGGGACACACAATTACAGTCTTTGTCAACAGACGAAATCCAGGTTGGGACCTGTGACATACTGGAGTAAGGAACACAACAGACCAAAGCCATACATACTTCCTTGTAGGAGGAAACAATAAAGATACAGACAGAGACAGAATCAGAGAATCATAGAATCACCAGGTTGGAAGAGACCCACCGGATCATCGAGTCCAACCATTCCCATCAAACACTAAACCATGTCCCTAAGCTCCTCATCTACCTGTGCCTTAAACACCTCCAGGGAAACACCTCCCTGGGGAGCCTGTTCCAATGCCCAATGACCCTTTCCTTAAAAAACTTCCTCCTAATCTCTAGCCTAAACCTTCTCTGGTGGAGCTTGAGGCCATTCCCCCTCATCCTGTCCCCTGTCACTTGGGGGAAGAGCCCAGCTCCCTCCTCTCTATAACCTCCTTTCAGGTAGTTGTAGAGAGCAATGAGGTCTCCCCTCAGTCTCCTCTTCTCCAGGCTAAACACCCCCAGCTCTCTCAGCCATTGCTCATAGGGCCTGTTCACCAGCCCCTTCACCAGCCTTGTCACTCTTCTCTGGACTCACTCCACAGCCTCAACATCCTTCTTGTGCTGAGGGGCCCACAACTGCACACAGGATTCAAGGAGCGGTCTCACCAGTGCCGAGTCCAGAGGGAGAAGAACCTTCCTGGACCTGCTGGTCCATATTATATTCCAAATACCAGTCACCTCAAGCATCCTATTTTTAACAAGTGAAAGATTCACAATAAAATTCCACTACGACATTCCCCTGTGGTGTCGGAGAACACGATGCCTCCCACAGCTACATCAGACCTGCCAAACACATCAACTCAGCGTGTATTCAAGTCAAGAGATGGCATTCAGAAATTGCTTAACATGATATGCCTCAAATTCATCTACTCCAGTCCTGTCACTATAAGCCTGTTTGGAGCATAAACCTATTTTGGAAACCTATCTGATGATACAAAATGACAGCACCTATTTTAAATGCAATCATTATTTGAAAGGTGCTCATTATTGCTAAATGATTAGTCTTTGATAAAGCCAGTACCTTCAACAAACACTGGCATTCAACACTTCCAGCAGGGAACAGTTCTCTAAACTGCTAATTAATGCGATAATGCAACTGCTCCCCTCAGATATGCTGTAATTAAATTTAGGGGCTATTAGGAATAAGCTCTGCTATCTGTATCAGTGGAGAGGAAAGTGCTTTATTTGGACAGGGAAGGGGATTTAGCCAAAGGGGAAACTCCGTGTCAGGGGATTGCTTTCTGAGAACTTGAACCCAATTTGTTTATGCTGATGGTGGGTTATTCCCTGTCACGCTTAATGGGAAGTCCGTCAAGCTTTATTTGCAGGAGTTTGTTTGCAAATC